>JAQMRL010000007.1:60335077-60597438 GCA_035578175.1 Catonia carolina
CACATATCAGAGTGCGTAAACGCCAGTCAGAATGATTGTTACTTTGACGGTTTTCTGGTTTTTTCTGTTTTTTCCTCAATTGAAAAGTATCCCATCTATCAACTGAAGATACAATACCAGCCGTAATTATACGTTCGGGAAACTTTTATATTACGTATTATATTTTTACTTTCACTCTCTCCATCTGTATTTATTACACAGTGAAAAAGTTTTGCGAAAGGGTAAAATTTTGAATATCCCGATTTCAAATGATATTCGCTTTTCATGGCCACTAAAACAAAAATCTGGTGTCAAACACTCACACATCTCTATCTTGCCATTTCAAATAATTAACAATATAATCTAACATTTAAAAAAATCTGGTGTGAAACACTCACACAACTTTCTCTTGCCAATGCAAATAATTAACAATAAACCTAACATTCATAGTAAAATATTAGAAATAAACAAAAAACTAACCTCAAAAACATAACCTTATTTTAATCATGAGTGAATGATGCAAAAATGAAAATCAACCTCAGTTTGGCTTAGAAATACGGAAAATCACTCTTTCTCTCTAAACTAGGCTCTGTAGAGAAAAATGCTTTAAATAAAAGTTGTAGATCTTTTAATTTTCTATAAATTAAATTTTATACTTTTTTGTCGTAAAATGCATTCTAAGGCCGAAATCTTTAAAAAATCAATTTTTCACACGTTTTCGTGAGAAAAAAAACAGAAAATCGCAAATTACCACTAAACTAAGCGTTATACAAAAAATTGTTTGAAATAAAAGTTGTAGAATTTTTAATTCTCTACAACTTTTATTATATAAAGTTTTGCGCTAAAATGCATATTAAAGCTGTAATCTTAAAAAAAACAACGTTTTTACGTGAAAACAGCCTCACCCAGAATTTCAGCAAACATGACGCCTACCCTATCTTGTAGAGAATAAAAAATTGAGTAAAGCAGGCGATTTTTAAAAAAATCGTAGGACCAGTTTTTGAGAAAATCGCAAAAAAGTGAAAAATTGTACGAATAAACTACTACTTCCGGTTGACCGATTTTGATGAAAATGTTCGTGTCTAGTTCGGTAGTGGTACGTAACTTAAGTTTCAAGTTTCAAGTTCGTACGATGTTCCGTTCTTGAGATATTCTGTTCACACACACATACACACACACACACACACACACACACACACACACACACACACACACACACACACACACACACACACACACACAAACACACAAACACACACACACACACAGAGACCAATCGCTAAAAACATGTTTTTTGGGTTCAGGGGGTCTGAAAACGTATAGATCCGGTGAAAACTCGATTTCGAAAAATCGACATGAAAACAATACTTTCCTTCCTATATATTCATATAGGCAAGAGAAAGTAATAAACAAAAAACTAACTTCAAAAAAACATAACCTAATATTAATCTTTTTTTTTATTTTATTTTTTTTTTTTTTGGTTTAACGTCCGACTGTTTTGCAAATTGCTGCTAATGCAGACGGTCTAATATTAATCATGTTTGAAAGACGCTAAATGAAAATCAACCTCAGTTAGGCTTAAAAATACGGTAAATCACTCTTTCACGCTAAACTAGGCTGTAGAGAAAAATTCTTTAAATAAAAGTTGTGGATCTTTCAATTTTCTATAAATTTGATTATACAGGTGATTCAAAACTATACGGCAATCTCTTGGGATATCATTCTATAACTAAAAATAAGAAAAAAAGTTCATATAAACATATGCCTGAAAACGCTTAGTTAGCGAGTTACGGCTAGCGAAAAATTTCACCTAGAACTCTGTACCCTCGGTGAAGTAAGGCCGTATAAAAATGTTAAAGATAGTTACAAAGATACAAATACGATTGTTTCTTATGTTTCTTAATCTGAAAAATTGAATAAAGTTGGTTCCAGAGCTGTAAATGTAATACTTTCAGAGATATCTTACATAAAACACATGAATTGGTGCAAAGAAATAACACATTTTTGTGTTGAACGAACGATTACTTCCATAAATGGTAAATAAAGGTGTGTTTTTTCTTAAATAAGTTTGTAGAAAATTTAATTCTGAAAAGATTCATGTGAACTACTGAGGAAAAAATTAATAATAGACATTGAAATTTCGCTTTATTTAAAATCAAAACAGACGCACATAAAACGCACATTCTTCACTGCATAAAATATTAGGTTGGGAGTAACAGCTGATAATGATCAGCTGTTACTCCCAACCTACATATTAGTTAATATGAAATTCATTTGTCTCAGAAGAGATAACTTTGACTAGTTTCTTTTACATCTCTACCTCTGCTATTTTTATGATTTAGTGATATAGTTGGTTGACCATGTGATAAGAAACAGAAATACGTATATTTTTAGGCCTGTATTTAGCACAATGTCCATCGCCACAACCGAGCGAAATAGCAAATGACAAAGCCAAAAGTGCAAAACAACAAGTTAACCATAAAAATGGGTAATAGTAGAAACGAAAAATAATCAAATCGTATAACGTATAGACATCAAAATAAAATAAAAATAATTATAAACACGTGATTAAATATAAACATTTCCCCTGTAAAAAATTTGCAATTTAACACATTACGTATAAAATATTCCGAACAGTTCGAAATGTAACGAGAAAATGCGCGTATTAAAGTAAGACCATTGTTGGGGAGGGCTGAGAGAGAGAGAGAGAGAAAGAGTGAGAGAGTGATGGAGGGGTAAAGAGAAACAGTGCAGAAAAGCGCTCTTAACGTAACAAAACAATTATTACATTACGTAACAAAACTCGTAACGAAAACAATGTTATGAAGGAGTTAAAGTTAATAAAACCCTGTAACCGAGGTGACAAAATTAAAAAATCAATTATTGAATAATCTATCTCAATAAGCTGGTTTCAATCGAACTACTGAAATATTTTTAATTATTTATTTTCTTTTTTCATGTAATTTTTCAAGATTTTCATCTGTTTTATTATTGGCTACTTAAAACGTTTCATTATTATTAACAAGTGGTAAGTTTTCAACTTTTACTTTTATATAAAACACTCCTTAAAGCTGTGATTTTGAAAAAACTTATTTCAATGAAGAGTTTTCAGAAAAAACCACTAAATTAACCATTGGATGAAAAACAAATTAATAAAAAAGTTATAGCATATGCCATTTTATGTACTGTATTAACTGACGTTATATACATTTATAATCTAAAATAAGCTTTAAAGCTGTAATTTTAAAAAATCAAGTGAAACAAGTCGACTTTACCCAATTTTTTTAAAAATTGTTTTTGATGTTGACAAGTGAAAACTCAGTCGACTTTCACGTACCAATGTAATTAATAAAACATACAAACTAAGTTTAATCTTAGTAAACAATGTAAAATGAAAAAAAATAAATATAATAACAATCTGGTGTGAAACACTCACACAACTTTCTCTTGCCAATGCAAATAATTAACAATAAACCTAACATTAATAATAAAATATTAGAAATAAACAAAAAACTAACCTCAAAAACATAACCTTATTTTAATAATGAGTGAATGATGCAAAATGAAAATCAACCTCAGTTTGGCTTAGAAATACGGAAAATCACTCTTTCTCTCTAAACTAGGCTCTGTAGAGAAAAATGCTTTAAATAAAAGTTGTAGATCTTTTAATTTTTTATAAATTAAATTATATACACTTTTGTCGTAAAATGCATACTAAGGCCGAAATCTTAAAAAAATCAATTTTTCACACATTTTCGTGAGAAAAAAACAGAAAATCGCAAGTTACCGCTAAACTAAGCGTTATACAAAAAATTGTTTGAAATAAAAGTTGTAGAATTTTTAATTCTCTACAACTTTTATTATATACAGTTTTGCGCTAAAATGCATATTAAAGCTGTAATCTTAAAAAACCAACGTTTTTACATGAAAACAGCCTCACCCAGAATTTCAGCAAACATGACGCCTACCCTATCTTGTAGAGAATAAAAAATTGAGTAAACCAGGCGATTTTTAAAAAAATCGTAGGACCAGTTTTTGAGAAAATCGCAAAAAAGTGAAAAATTACACGAATAAACTACCACTTCCGGTTGACCGATTTTGATGAAAATGTTCGTGTCGAGTCCGGGTAGTGGTACGTAACTTAAGTTTCAAGTTTCAAGTTCGTACGATGTTCCGTTCTTGAGATATTCTGTTCACACACACGCACACACACACACACACACGCACACACACACACACACACACACACACACACACAGACCATTCGCTAAAAACATGTTTTTTGGGTTCAGGGGGTCTGAAAACGTATAGATCCGGTTAAAACTCGATTTCGAAAAATCGACGTGAAAACAATACTTTCCTTCCTATATATTCATATAGGCAAGAGAAAGTAAAAATACCGGAAACTACTAATTGATACTAAACTAGGTTCTGTAGAAGAAAATGCTTAAAACAAAAGTTTTAGATTTTTTAATTTTCTATAACGTTGATTATATACATTTTTATCGTAAATGCGTACTAAGGTTGCAATATTAAAAAGCCCAATTTTTCACCGATTTTGATGAAAAAATACAGAAAATCACTAATTGACGCTTAACTAAGCGTTGTACAAAAAAAATTTTGAATTAAAATTGTAGGTCTTTTAAACGTTCTACAACGTTAGTTGTATACACCTTTGTCCAGAATGCATTTTATATTCAGGCCACAATCGTAAATAAACATTTTTTTCTACGAGAGCAGCCTCCCCAAGAATTATAGCAGATAAAAAGCAGATCGAGTGCAAATAATAATTTAACACTCCAAATGCCTGTTATAAGAACAATTGTAATTAATAGTCTTGTAAATAAATAATTGTAATGAGTGTTAAGAAATCTGTTTTATATTGTGACAATATCGAAGAAGGGATGGTTCGCGAAGGTTCTAGTATTTCGTTCATGAAATGGTAAAGAGTAGATAATAGAGTGGAAAAGTAACAATATAGTGACAATAAAAGTATGCCTATTTATAAAAGAATATCTATTCATAAAAATCATTTAATAGGACTGCGCTATTGTGTATGATAAAAGGTCGGATATTGTTGTACAACTATTTATGAAAGGGACCTGTAACACTTTCCATTAACAATAGATCTATTGTTACTTGTTTACATCAGTTCATCAGTTACCGTACTTTTCGGACGATAAGACGCATCGGACGATGTTTTTCAAGGCATAAATTATCTAAAAATTATTTTGACTGATTTTAATTAGTTTTTTATAACAGATAAATGTGATGTCTTTTATTGAAAAACAGCAAGTACAGAAGTTACAATATATATAATTATTTCACAGTCATAAATTTACAAAAAAAAATTGGATATGGAAACTGTAAGTACGTAAATTACTACTATCGGTTTCATAATCATAGACACCCGAGTTTGAACCCAAAGCATCTACAAAATTATGAGTCGGATTTCTACATACTTTACATCAAAATTTAGCTAATTTTATTCTGCGTTTACCTATAACAGTCCTATATTTTTAATGTTTAAAAATTGCCATATCGAGGTTGGAAGACAAAAAGACCCGGTTTTTTTTGATATCGCAACAAAGCTCATTCGTTTAGAGGCGTGTAACTTGATAAATATTTGACCGAAAAGTATAAAATTTTAACACAACATAGACAATTATATTCTTACAGCGTGTACGAAATTTCAAGTTCATACGTTATTTAAATTTCGATTTATTAACAATATTCTGAACCCTTGCTATCTCGGTAACCGCACGATCGTTCAGCTCGGGCAAACTATCGTTTTATTCAGCGTAAAAATTTAGTGCAGATATACATGAAATATCGATTGGCCAATATTGTGGTAAAAGTTTTAGAATTTTGAAAAATAGAAGGGTAATGCGGGGGATTGGTGTTACTATCCATGTTGCTAGTTTGTGTACGTGAAATCCTGTCGGACTGTTTACCTGAATTGACAGACTGCATTGTCAATTCAGGTAGACAATCAGATTCAGGCAACATGGTTAGTCTAATAGTAATTGATAATACAATTTTTCAATTGTGCTTCTAGTTGAGGCCATTTGACAGCAAGGTTCGAAACTTACTAGTATGTTTCTTATTATCTGCCTTGAGTAATAAATCTTCTTGTTTCTGCCATTCCCGAATCATTTTTTCTGTTGGAGGAGGTAAAAAATGCCTTTCTACTGCCCGAATGCCATTATCTTTTGCATATTGAACCACTTTAATTTAAAAGCGAAAGAGTGCAAAACATGCTTCACATTTTAAAATGCTATGATATTTACCGTAAGTAATATCGATACAGAAACTACTGTGTATGCTTAGAAACTTCAAGACGATAGCCTACAGTTTAAAAACTACGGTACATCCTATATCATTGTATGGTTTGTTTTGAAATCCCTAGTAATTGAACGTGTTTAAGTAGAGTAGGGTAGTATTAAATATTATTAAGGGTAGAAAGCATCTACCCTGAAATATAGCTAGCGTTCGGACCATAAGACGCATGGTAATTTTTAGGTCATTTTCCTACGAAAAAAAAATGCGTCTTATCGTCCGGAAAATACGTATGTCTTTTCGAGAACTAATAAAAAAGATTATTGATCGAATCTCTGTGTCGTTCGAGAAGTCTCTTTGAAACCCCTCTATATAAATAGACGCCCAAGCGCGGTCAGTGAGTTAGTATTCGTTTGATCTTTTTGACGAGTAACTATTGGGCGTTTATATCAGGTTAACGGTTCCGAGGTATTGTTATACTGTCTTTGTTTGTGTGTGTGGATTGTGTAAAGTTGTGTAGGTGCATTAAATTCAGTTTTTTGTGTATTTAGTTTCATTTTGTATATGTTGTCTATAAAATTGATTGTAAGTAGTGCTAAGTAAATTACTAAGTTATTTATTGTATTACTTCATTATAATTAGTTTATTATTTCTTTTGTAAATCTTTTAGTGTTATAAATATTTGTAATTGTAAACTTTAGTGTATTAATTATTTAATTACGTAGATCCCGAAACGGACCTTAGCGATAAGTAGTGTCACCATATGTATTATAATCAGATCCCGAACGAACCTAGGGTTAGATATTACAGTATTATAGATAGTGCAGTTAAAAAGTAAATATTGTAGTTGTTATTTTTATTACCGAATAGGATTAACATTTGGAGAATGTTATACCATTCTCATGTTATTAGATTCAACAAGTAACGGGATATCTCTGCTAATATTCTGACCGAGTGAATTTGATGTTCGTTGGCGCGTACGTTTTTGTCAGCTACATAATTTCAAATTATTCCTTCTGTTTTGTGTTTTGTTGATTTAATAAACACAGCCCGGAGTAATTTATTTGTTACGAAGGCGGTTCTACAATATTCAGTCGAGAATGATTATGTCATGAATTATGTTTTCAATTATCCGTTCTCTGACTTGTTCAATGTTTCTCGTTCCTCGAAGATTTTACTCCATCATGTTTTCTTACTCGTTTGTACCATTCCTCACACTCCTTTCTGTTTCAAATTCGAATTCTACTTCACTTCGTTTCTCTCGACTGTTTCCACTTCCATTAAATATTACATATTACAAATAAAATGAATTTCAGTTGTGGATGAAATTAACTTCATTCCGTCTTACGTCATCTTGACATTTGTTTATACTCTCCTGTTCAATTTTGTACTTACATTAAGGAAGAAAACACGCAAATCTTTCTTGCCTTAGATTCCTTTTTTGTGGTATTATTTAAAACAACACAATCGTTGTTCATATTTTCATTGCGAATTTCTTAAATATTATACCTACTTTCTTGAACTCTATCTATAATAATGATAATATTGTAACGTTTTTCCTGGTTCTTTTGGGATCTGGTTATTTTTAAAGAACGAAATTTTCTTATTAAACTTATAACAAGTAAATATTAACAAATTAATTAATTACAATAAATTATTTCTGTTACAACTTATTTCTTTACCGCATGATGAGAGGCGAGCACGTTACCAACTTCGCCGGCCGCATTGGCGAAGTTGGTAACGTGCTCGCCTCTCATCATGCGGTGTTGGGTTCGAATCCCATTCAGGCGCGGCATATTTTCATACGTTACAAAAATCATTTCATCATTCACCGTCTGCATTAGCAGTAATTGCAGAACACTCGGACGTTAAACCAAAAAAAAAAAAAAAATGTTACAACTACTGGTAAATACTGTGACACTTATCGCTAAGGTCCGTTTCGGGATCTAGGTAATTAAATAATCAATACACTAAAGTTTACAATTGCAAATATTTATTACACTAAAAGATTTACAAAATTAGTAATAAACTAATTGTAATGAGGTAATACAATACATAACTTAATAATTTACTTAAAAGAAATAATCAACAATAAATAACTTAATAATTTACTTAGCACTACTTACAATCAATTTTATAGAATACACATACAAAATGAAACTGAATACACAAAAACTGAATTTTATACAGATACACAATAACTTTTCACAATGCACACACAAACAAAGACAGTATAACAATCGTTGACCAATACAATGCCCGGAACGTACCTGCACTACGCCCGATAGCCACTCGTGAAAGATCGAACGAATACTAACTCCCTGACCGCACTCGGGCGCTCTTTATATAGGTATTTCAAAAAGATAATTCTAGCAAAACAGAGAAATTCCATGTAAATAATAAAGTACCAAAAACCCTTTATAAATGAGTGCTAGGAAAAATCAATTGTAAACAAGTCAACAATAGATCTTATTGTAAATAGAATAAAAGCTGTTACAGGTCGACCTTTTTATAAATAGTTGTACAACAAAGCACAATAGCGCACCCTTTCAAACAACTTTCATGAATAGGCATCCCTTTATAGCCACACTATTGTTACTTTTCCACTCTATTATCTACTCTTTACCATTTCATGAATGAAATATTAGAACTTTCGCGAACCATCCCCTTCTTCGATATTGTCACAATACTTTTTAACACTTTGCCGACTAATGACGGATATATCTGCCAAAACATCTTTCCTGCAGGTCGTTTTGCGGATATATACTCATAAGGTTTTGATTGGTTCTGGTCGTCTAGCGGATACACACGCACATTATTAAATTTAAAAAATTGACTAAAATTTGTCATAATAGCCATCAAAATTATGCTAAAATAGCTAAAAATTCCTTGAACTTTTCACCTCCAAAAGCTGAGTTGACAGCAGTGTCCCCCGGTGTTTCCTGGCTGCCACGAGGACGGAGTTCCATATCAGTCGTGCTTCTTTCCTCTGTTAGTTAATAATTACGTGTGTTAAGTTCGTCCAGATTTAATCATAATATTAATTAAAAAATCCTTGTACTTGTAAATTTCTTGTCTTCGTTCGAATCCCATTCAGACCCGACATATTTTCATACGTTACAAAAAATCATTTTCATCATTCACCGTCTGCATTAGCAGTAATTGCAGAACAGTCAGGGACGTTAAACAAAACAAATTATTTGCATTGGAAAGAGAAAGTTGTGTGAGTGTTTCACACCAGATTTTTATTATTTAATTGGTGTTTTTTTTTCTTTCTTGCTTAAGTTTAAATAATGAATCATGATTTAATATCAGAGTGCTTTTTAGATTTTATATTATTCGTCGTTAATTAGGTTTTCTCCATTAATCCGTTCGATAACGCCATATAATTTAACGGTGACCATTCAAAACAAATTTCTGTAGACCTACGAATTGAGTAAATGTAGTGTTATTTCCCGGCCATTTACCCTGAACGACGGACGGATCAATTTATCATAGCATGTTATTCATTCCCAAAGATGAGTGAGGTTTATCGCTCTCAACAACCAAACCAAAACTTATAACATACAGCGCTGAGCCACTGCTAGCATCAGTGGGGTTCTATAAAATTTGAGTTACAAACATTATTTGTTCTTCTAATCTTTACATGGTAATTACTACCAAATGTTTCGCAAACCACTCTGATTTTTTTTTACTTTCTCTTGCCTATATGAATATATAGGAAGGAAAGTATTGTTTTCATGTTGATTTTTCGAAATCGAGTTTTCACTGGATCTACACGTTTTCAAACCCCCTGAACCCAAAAATCATGTTTTTAGCGATTGGTCTGTGAGTGTGTGTGTGAACAGAATATCTCAAGAACGGAACATTGTATGAACGTGAAACTTGAAACTTAAGTTACATATCACTACCGGATAGCGGTAATTGGCAATTTTCTGTTTTTTTCTCACGAAAACGTGTGTAAAAGCTCTTTTTTTAAGATGTCGGCATTAGTATGCATTTTACGACGAAAGTGTAAGAAAAAAATTTATAGGAAATTAAAAGATGTACAACTTTTATTTAGGGCATTTTCTCTACAGAGCCTAGTTTAGCGTGAAAGAGTGATTCACGCTAATTAGTATTTTTAATAGTATTTTTAAGCCAAACCGAGTTCGATTTTCATTTTGCATCTTTCACTCATGGTTAAAATAAGGTTATGTTTATTGAGGTTAGTTTTTTTGTTTATTTCTAATGTCGTATTACTAACGTTAGGTTTATTGTTAATTATTTGCATTAGCAAGAGAAAGTTGTGTGAGTGTTTCACACCAGATTTTTTAAACGGGATTTTTTGTACACCTTACTTATGTAAAGAGAAAATTCATTCATAAAATTACCTTGAGTTTTTAAAATATTTGTTTAAAAGGAGGGTAAAATATACTTGATTGACACAAAATTTTACGATATATAAGTGTTTTTTTTTTCTGAACAAATTTTATGTTCAAAAATATTTTCATCAGACTTCAGTGTGACAAAACGTCAACGGCAGGGTTGCTGTATTGTTCCTACTCATTTCATAATTCATCTTAAAGAGTCCTTTCAGATTATATATATGGAAATGTAGTAGCATGGACACAACGACTTAATACTTTTTCTTAATAAAAAATACTGACAGTATTTTTCACAGGGGTTCGTGGCATTTTAATGAAAGACAAATTTAATTTGAAAGTCGAAATTTAAAAATAATACCTAATAATAAACTTGTTTTACAATTATTTCCATAAACATTCTTTCCAAAAGCTATAATGCATTTACAACAACTTAAAAGAGGAATTGACCTACCCAACTATGGGTTAAAGCCATGTCCTAGGGTAGGTGTTATTTTGTTTTATTTAGTAGGTCAGTACAAATGAGATTTAAAACTACAATAGGGCTTATAACAAAAATCGTATTTAAAAAATACACAATATCTAAAAAAAATTAAGAAAAATCATTCTAAGAGTTTAAAAAATCAAATTAAGTAAACATGACTTTAAAAACATTAGTTGTTTAAAGTTGTACAATGTTATTTAAAAAAGTGTGCTAAATGCTTTGCTATTCTACGTATCACTTAGAAAATACAATTTAACGTCGTCAAGTCGATCAATCGGAAATGGGGCTGTTCCGGAATATCGAAAATCCGAGTTAACTGGAGAATGTTAGAAAACCTGTAAAAAACTGTTCTTATTACACAGTAAATATTTACTCACTTTTGGAGCAATGAGTAAATCGTGATAGCAATATATAAGGAAACCATGAGACAAACAAAAAGTTTTTGATCAATTTTCTTATTATTTTTTCTTTGGAATTTTCTGTTTGCAATTTACCTTTAAAAGCAAAACCTTTTTTTGTTCAACCCCTTAGGAAAAAAATTGCAGAATTTCAGCTGTGTTCGTGTATTTAGAGAATTATTGTGACACTTATCTGTAAGGTCCGTTTCGGGATGTGGGTAAATTAAATAATTTACACACTAAAGTTTAAAATACAAGTAGTATTTATTACAATTATTAATAAAGTGAATAAAATCTACAAGTAAATCACAATTAAATTACTTATAATAAACAACAAACTAAATATATTAACTAATAACAATAAATAAATTTAATCAATTCACTAAATCCTACATAGAGAAGATACAGAAATAACGTTAAACAATACACAGTAATTCACAGTAACGTTGACCTTCTCTAACGCACTGTTCGCACTACGCAATTCGCTCACTGTATCACAGAAAAATCTTAACTAAACTGACCGTAAACTAACCGGCTGCTTGTATAGGTGAGCTATGGAGGTTTCAAGAAGGACAGAGATTTTTGATATAATAATAAAAATAAAAAATCCTTCTAACGGCTTCTGGATAAATCTTAACAAACTGTAAACAAATTTGGATTGAATAAAATGTGTTACAAAAAGGCCAATTATCTAAATAGGTACCCGGCTCTCTTACAATACCCGTATTACAGTAGTTAGGCCTACCTGTACTACCTACATAACCATTTATAAAAATTTCTTGTAAACCCTATTCATTACTCTTATTATTTACGTTAACCCTTTCTAACCCAGTGTGGCATAGAAGTTACATTGGAGTGAAATAACAGACATCAAAATTTTAATTGTTAGCGACTATTTTGAATTAAAGAGCGCTAGATGTGAAGTGTAATATTTTTTTTTTTGGTATCCTAGCCAGGAACCGAACCTGAGACCTCCGCTTTGCAATGTAAGATGCTGACCACTACGTCAAGGAGGCGAACATTAGTTTCTTTTTACTTTCTCTTGCCTATATGAATAAATAGGAAGGAAAGTATTGTTTTCATGTCGATTTTTCGAAATCGAGTTTTCACCGGATCTATACGTTTTCAGACCCCCTGAACCCAAAAAACATGTTTTTTTCGATTGGTCTGTGTGTGTGTCTGTGTGTGTGTGTGTGTGTGTGTCTGTGTGTGTGTGTGTATGTCTGTGTGTCTGTGTGTGAACAGAATATCTCAAGAACGGAACATCGTACGAACTTGAAACTTGAAACTTAAGTTACATACCACTACCGAACGCGACACGAACATTTTCATCAAAATCGGTCAATCGGAAGTAGTAGTTTATTCGTATAATTTTTCAGTTTTTTGCGATTTTCTCAAAAACTGGTCCTACGATTTTTTTTAAAATCGCCTATTTTACTCAATTTTTTATTCTCTACAAGATAGGGTAGGCGCCATGTTTGCTGAAATTCTCGGTGAGGCTGTTTTCACGAAAAAACGTTGTTTTTTTAAGATTACGGCTTTAATATAAATTTTAGCGCAAAAACTTATATAATAAAAGTTGTAGAGAATTTAAAAACCTACAACTTCTGTTTCAAACATTTTTTGTATAACGCTTAGTTTAGCGGTAATTTGCGATTTTCTGTTTTTTTTTCTCACGAAAACGTGAGAAAAATCGATTTTTTTAACATTTCAATCTTAGTATGCATTTTAGGACAAAAGTGTATATAATAAAAGATATAGAAAATTAAAAGATCTACAACTTTTGTTTAGAGCATTTTTCTCTACAGAGCCTAGTTTAGCGTAAAAGCGTTATTTTCCGTATTTTTAAGCCAAACTGAGTTCGATTGTCATTTTGCGTCATTCACTCATGATTAAAATAAGGTTATGTTTTTGAGGTTAGTTTTTGTTTATTTCTAATATTTTATTAATAATGTTAGGTTTATTATTAATCATTTGCATTGGCAAGAGAAAGTTGTGTGAGTGTTTCACACCAGATTTTAAGCCTTAAATAATGCTTTAATATAATCATATTTAGTTTTTTTGCTACAAATCAAGAGAATATTGTTTAGGAAGCCTGCACATGATTTTACTTGTTCATATTGTTGGGAACTTTGATACCATCAAGCCCAATGTGACGTATGTGTCACACTTTTTTGTCACGCCATCAAAAAGGCTGAAGGTTTAAAAGTGGTTTTATTACACTTGAATGTCAGTAGAGTGTATGAAACAATGTACACATATTTGTTTGAGTATAGTTAAAATATTTGGGATTGTTAGGGTTAACATTTTTAAAATCTCGGTTCTCCTCGAAAATTCTTGAACACACATTTCCGTTAGATATTGTCATATTATTAATGTGAGTGTGAGGAAATGAGTAAGGATTTGTCTGGTAAATTCACGGTGGAGAGAATATCTGATCAGAGTAAAATAGTCTGGGAATCACTTTATAATCGGTGGAATGAATCACTTGCGTGAAGATTAAAGCAATTATTTTATTATACCATTGTCGAAATTGGTTACAAATTAACCACTTAATTAATATATGATTTCAAATTGTAAGAGAAAATGCTGTATGATGTTACAACGCAACTGGTCTGTTACTAATGCCTTGATACGTAATTCTTGGAGAACAGATACACGTTGCGTAGTACAGTTGCTGTTCATGATTAGATTAGAAGGAACGGAAGTGACGCTCTGGGATAAGATAGCGGTTATAGCGTTCTATACATGCATTATTAATTTATTTACCACCTCCCCTTCCAATCCCTCATTTTACCCCTAACGTAATCACGGTAAATATACAACCCTTCTGCATACCTTCTATCTATGCCGCATAAGGCATCCTTTTCTGAAAGCACCTATTTAAACCAATATAATCTTTTCAAATCAATTTTATCATGGTTTTTTAAACAATGATTAGGTCAGTACCAAAACTCACTGAGTCCAAAGCAATTCAAGATGAGATTACAATTTAGATGTACCGGGTGGCCCATATGTCAGTTTTTACATGAAATAGGATATTTTTACTTTCTCTTGCCTATATGAATATATAGAAAGGAAAGTATTGTTTTCATGTCGATTTTCCGAAATCGAGTTTTAACCGGATCTACACGTTTTTAGACCCCCTGAACCCAAAAAACATGTTTTTAGCGATTGGTCTGTGTGTCTTTGTGTGTGTGTGTGTGTGTGTGTGTGTGTGTGTGTGTGTGTGTGTGTGTGTGTGTGTGTGTGTGTGTGTGTGTGTGTGTGTGTGTGTGTATGTGTGTGTGTGTGTGTGTGTGAACAGAATATCTCAAGAACGGAAGAACGTACGAACTTGAAACTTAAGTTACAGACCAATACCGGATTCGACACAAACATTTTCATCAAAATCGGTCAACCGGAAGTAGTAGTTTATTCGTGTAATTTTTCACTTTTTGCAATTTTCTCAAACAACTGGTCATACGACTTTTTTAAAAATCGCTTGGTTTATTCAATTTTTTATTCTCTCCAAGATAGGGTAGGCGCCATGTTTGCTGAAATTCTTGGTAAGGCTGTTTTCACGTAAAGAAATGGTTTTTTTAAGATTACGGCTTTAATATAAATTTTAGCGCAAAAATTTATACAATAAAAGTTGTAGAAAATTAAAAAACCGACAACTTTTATTTCAAACATTGTTTTATATAACGCTTAGTTTAGCAGTAATTAGCGATTTTCTGTTTTTTTCTCACGAAAATGTGTGAAAAATTGATTTTTTTTAAGATTTCGGCCTTAGTATGCATTTTATGACAAAAAAGTATATAATTAATTTTATAGGAAATAAAAAGATCAACAACTTTTATAAAAAACTTTTTTCTCTACAGAGCCTAGTTTAGTGTGAAAGAGTGATTTTCCGTATTTTTAAGCCGAACTGAGTTCAATTTTCTTTTTGCGTCTTTCAATCATGATTAAAATAAGATTATATTTTTGTTCATATCTAATGTTTTATTACTAATGTTAGGTTATATTGGTCATTATTTGCATTGGCAAGAAAAGTTATGTGAGTGTTTCACACCAGATTTTTAACAATGATTAGGTCAGTACCAAAACTCACCGAGTCCAAAGCAATTCAAGATGAGATTACAATTTAGATGTACCGGGTGGCCCATATGTCAGTTTCCACATGAAATAGGATATTTTATATCAATAATTTTGAAACATTGTTACGTTTGCAGAAACCACGAATAACATTAATTGTTGTCCGTTATAGTGAGGCGAGTCTTAAAGCCATATCGTCGATCTTTACTCCAAGTTCTTTACGAAAGTGATTCCAATCAATTAAAATCCTACAACTTTTATTACAAACATTTTTTTGTATAACGCTTAGTTTAGCGGTAATTAGCGATTTTCTGTTTTTTCTCACGAAAATGTGTGAAAAATCAATTTTTTTAAGATTTCGGCCTTAGTATGCATTTTACGACAAAAGTTTATATAATCAAATTTATAAGAAATTAAAAAATCTACAACTTTTATTTGAAGCATTTTTCTCTACAGAGCCTAGTTTAGCGTGGAACGGTGATTTTCCGTATTTTTAAGCCCAACTGAGGTCGATTTTCATTTTCCGTCTGTCACTAATGATTAAAGTAAGGTTTTGTTTTTTGAGTTTAGTTTTTTGTTTATTATTAATGTTAGGTTATATTGGTCATTATTTGCATTGGCAAGAGAAAGTATTGTGAGTGTTTCACACCAGATTTTTACTTTCTCTTGCCTATATGAATATATAGGAAGGAAAGTATTGTTTTCATGTCGATTTTTCGAAATCGAGTTTTCACCGGATCTATACTTTTTCAGACCCCCTGAACCCAAAAAACATGTTTTTAGCGATTGGTCTGTGTGTGTGTGTGTGTGTGTGTGTGCGTGTGTGTGTGTGTGTGTGTGTACGCGCGCGCGCGCGTGTGTGTGTGTGTGTGTACAAAATATCTCAAGAACGGAACATTGTACGAACTTGAAACTTGAAACTTAAGTTACATACTACTACCGGACCTGACACGAACATTTTCATCAAAATCGGTCAACCGGAAGTAGTAGTTTATTCGTATAATTTTTCACTTTTTTGCAATTTTATCAAAAACTGGTCCTACGATTTTTTTAAAAATCGCCTCATTTACTCAATTTTTTATTCTCTACAAGATAGGTTAGGCGCCATGTTTGCTAAAGTTCTTGGTGAGAAGTTTTTACGTAAAAAAAAATGTTTTTTTAAGATTAAGGCTTTAATATTAATTTTAGAGCAAAAATGTATATAATAAAAGTTGTACAAAATTTAAAAACCCACAACTTTAATTCAAGCATTTTTTTTTGTATAACGCTTAGTTTAGCGGTAATTAGCGATTTTCTGTTTTTTCTCAAGAAAACGTGTGAAAAATCGATTTTTTTAACATTTCGGCCTTAGTATGCACTTTACGACAAAAGTGTATATAATAAAATTTATAGAAAATTAAGAGATCTACAACTTCTATTTATAGAATTTTTCTCTACAGAGCCTAGTTTAGCGTGAAAGTGTGATTTTCCGTTTTTTTTAAATTTTTTAATAAAATTTATAGAAAATTAAGAGATCTACAACTTCTATTTAGAGAATTTTTCTCTACAGAGCCTAGTTTAGCGTGAAAGTGTGATTTTCCGTTTTTTTTAAGCCAAATTGAGTTCGATTTTCATTTTGCGTTATTCACTCATGATTAAAATAAGGTTATGTTTTTGAGGTTAGTTTTGGTTATTTCTATTATTTTATTAACAATGTTAGGTTTATTATTAATTATTTGCTTTGGCAAGAGAAAGTTGTGTGAGTGTCTCACACCAGGTTTTTTATATTAGTTTGCTGTAAAAGGATTAAAAAGACATGTTTTTTTCTTATTTGTAAATAAAGGCACTATTATTATAAAAAATTACTTAAGTTTCAAGTTTCAACTTCGTACAATGTTCCGTTTTTGAGATATTTTTACACACACACACACAATAATCACTAGAAACATGTCTTTTTGGATTCAGGGTGTCTATAAACTCGTAGATCCGGTGAAAAATCGATGAAAACAATACCTTCCTTCCTATATATGCATATAGGCAAGAGAAAGTAACATGTAGATTGTGACAAAGTTTTACAAAAACTTAATAAAGTTAAATTATTTACCATTGTTCTTAATAAAATCAATAACACCACTATGACGTTGTGTTTTAAGTGCACATAAAGAGTGAGTTTTTGGTTAAGTCGATGCAGTGTTGGTGTTGTGAGAGTAGTTTATCAGACATGTCTGCGGGTAGCAGGTGTTCAGAAAAAACCACCATCACAACTATGAAATGTAGAGTGTGGGGTTTATGGGTAGGCAATGTAGTTCGGTACAAACACAACTGTGTCACGTCGAGTGTTTGTAAATTGTGTGCAGGAGGTTTTGTATATCGCTACAGAACGCCACTTTTTTACTTTCTCTTTCTTGCCTATATGAATATAATGTATTCAATTAATGTATTAATGTATTTAATATAATGTATTCGATTTTTCAAAATCGAGTTTTCACGGGATATACACGTTTTTAGACCCCTAAACCAAAAAATCATGTTTTTTTGCGATGGGTCTGTGTGTGTGTGTGCGTGCGTGTGTGTGTGTGTGTGTGTGTGTGTGTGTACACGCGCGCGCGTGTATGTGTGTGTAAGAAAAATATCTCAACGAAATATTGTTCGAAGTTGAAACTTGAAACTTAAGTTAGATAACAGGACGAGAGGACCCGACACAAACATTTTCATCAAAATCGGTCAACCGGAAGTAGTAGTTTGTTCGTGTAATTGTCACTGCTTTGCGTTTTTCTAAAAATGACTTCTACGATTTCTTTTAAAATCACCTCATTTAATAAATTTGTTATGCTCTACAAGGTAGGATAGGTGTCATGTGTGCTGAAATTCTTTGGGAGGCGGTGCTCTGCTTTCGTAGAAAACAATGGTACTATTTTAACCCTTTTTAGGGCAGTACTCTGCCCAGAGCAGACAGGTGGAGTATCAAATTATTTACACCCAACCTGTTCGTTGCAGGGCTAAAATAAATAGTTCTGTTTCTTATCACATGGTCAGCCAATTAAATGACTGAATCATTTAAGGACAGAAGAGGTAGAGGTGTAAAAGACACTAATCAGAGTTATCTTCTCTGAAAGTAATGAATTTCATTATACAGCCAGACCCTGTGGTGAATGAAGTGAAGGTGTCATTTGCAGAGTGGAAAATATGTGCTTTTCAGAGGGCCCGGCATACTGATAAGCGTACTTTTCCACTCAGTGAGGAAGGCAATGGTAAACCACCTCACTTCTCGTTTTACTTAGTAAAACCTCTAGAGGTTCAAACCAGCCTTTCGGCTGTTGACCTAAACAACAACAGGGCAGTACTACTGGGAAAAATATGCATGTTGTAAAATGTTAAATTTTTGTTTTATAGGGACTTGAATAATGTGTTTCTAATGCCAGAACAGTAAGATATTTTTTTTTATGTCAAGCCCTGATAAGTATAGCCTACTTACCAAGGAATGTTTATTGAAATGGGAATTACATAATATTTAGTGGTATGAATGCTTATTGAAACACTTTGTAGCCCTATATAACTGAAAAATGTGTCGAATAACTTATCTTAATTTTATATTAGCATGAATGCTTGCTTTCCCGTAAAAAACTGGAATTTTCTAAGCACTGTACAAAAGTAACAACAAAACAACATGGTAGCGTACGCTGGTATGAATCCTTACCACATTCGTGTAACTCATGAAGCAAATGGTCACGGCACACTAATTTCAAAATGTGGATAGCCTACTTACCAGGAAACATCTATAAAACCATAAAATGCCAATAAGGTTCAACTACATAGCTTATTCTTTAAAAAAAAATCGACCTTATTGCCAGTGGTAAGTACTATACCTACCACAGATCTATAAAGGGTTGAAGATCGCGGTCTTAATATGCATTTTAGGACAAAAGTGTTTATAATCAAAGTTGTAGACAGTTTGAAAACCTACAACTTTTATTTCTAACATTTCTTTGTATAATGCTTAGTTTATCGGTAATCAGTGATTTCTGTTTTTTCCAAGAAAATCTGTAAAACATTGATTTTTAAGATAAGGCCTTAGTATGTACAACAAAAGTGAATATATTCAAATTTATAGAAAAAAAGATCTACAACTTTTATTTTAAGAATTTTTCTCTAAAAAGCCTAGTTTAGCGTGAAAGAGTGGTTTTCTTTTTTAATTAGCCTAACTAAGTTTGGTTTTCATTTAGCATTATTCACTCATGATTAAAATTAGGTTATATTTTTGAGGTTAGTTTTTTTGTTTATTTATTTATTCTAATGTTTTATTAGTAAAGGTAGGTTATATTGTTCATTATTTGCATTGACAAGAGAAAGTCATGTGGGTGTTTCACACCAGATATTTTACAGTAGTGTTTTAATTAGGTATCTTATTAAAGTAAAAACGAATTTATAAATTCTAAATAATTCGATATTTAGTTTTCATATTCATATTATATACAGGTTACACGTTATTCGACGATGAATTTCAAGTAGTAGTTAGCTCATTTCACATGTAAAAGTGAAGAACAAAGTTTATACAAACATAGGCCTACCCTTATCAAATGACCTAGCCGTCCTTACACACAATAGAGATAATCTGGTGTGAAACACTCACACTACTTTCTTTTGTCAACGTAAATTATGAACAATATAACCTATGTTTAATCACGAATAAACAATGGAAATTGAAAAACATAACCTAATTTTAATTTTATGAGTGAAAGACGCAAAATGAAAATCAACCTCTGTTTAACTTAAAATAAGGAAATCAGTAGACCTAATTGCCTCCAAACAAGGCTTTGTAGACAAAAATGCTTGAAATAAAGGTTGCAGGTTTTTTAATTTCTTATAACTTTGATTTTTTCCTAAAAAAAGAAACAATTAAAAAAACAATTTCTTTCTACGAGATCACAGCTTCTCCAAGAATTTCAGCAGACATAGCGCTCTTTTATTTTGTAATCCCTAATGTGCGTAAGTTGCAATCTTTTCAATTCAGAACAATAACCAGCCCCGTGACCCAACGAGATGATGATGATGTGTATGACGTGCGAATGAGGTGTAGTCTTGTACAGACCAAGGTCGACCATTCCTGTGAGGTACGGTTAATTGAACTTCTAACCATCAAAGTGCACTGGTAACCACTGTCTAGTATTGAAATCCGTAAGTTAATAAAAGTAACTACTTTTACTAAGATTTGAACCAGTAACCTTCGTATCCAAAAATGCTGTTAAACAGCTGACTCGCAGCAACAACTTTACCTCTAAACCAATCTGGGGGTCATGGCGGTCTACAAGATATTTTGTACAGCATTAAAAAATGTAGTAAATGAGGTGATTTTTAAAACAAATCGTGAAGCTGTTTTTGAGAAAATCGCAAAGGGTGAAAAATTGCACGAATAAACTACTACTTACGGTTGGCCGGCCCGTTGGTGTAGTGGTTAACGCAACTGGCTTCTACGCCGGAGTCCTGGATTCGATTCCCGGTAAGGTCTGGAATTTTTTCATCATTCATTTTTATCTATCACCCTTCTCACCGTCTGCATTAGCAGTAATTGCAAAACAATTGAACAATACAAGATACTACTTCCGGTTGACAGATTTTGATTAAAATGTTCATATCGGGTCCCGTAATGGTACAGAACTTAAGTTTCAACTTCATACGATATTCCGTTCTTGAGCCATTTTGTTCACACACAGACCAAATGCTAAAAACATGTTTTTGGGTTCAGGGGGTTTGAAAACCTGTATATTCGGTGAAAACTAGATTTTGAAAAATCGACACGAAAACAATACTTTTGTTCCCTATAGGCCTATATTCGTATAGGGCAAGAGAAAGTAAAAATTAATTATATTACAATTGAAGAAAATAAAATAAAAATTAAATAATTGAAGGGTATGGGACAATAGTGTAAAATTATTGTTGAACACTATAAAACGTTAGTACTGTGTTTTTATTTTAGTTCAATAGTTAGATATTACAAAAAAGTCCTGTAGTATCAAGTGGTCAACTTCACTGAATGAAAAGAAAAATAACATCAACAAAAACTAAAAAGGGTCTAAACAAACGCATAGATACTTTTTTAGTTTTGTCTTTATGTTTATCCATCTAACATCGGAACGAGTTTAACTTAACTTTTTCGTTCGAAACTACACAAATTCGACGCTACTTAATTAAACACCAACGGGATTTATAAATCAACATGTAAATTGTAAAATAGACGAGGGAACCCACTTTTAAATACGTTAAAGTAAAATGTACATATTTGTGTTATTTACATACATTTAGAACAATAATAACAATTATAAGAATTTGTTTTTAAGCTTCGTTAAAGTGGTTTCTTTTTACTGCATTTCTACACTAATATTGTAAAGAAGTAACATTTGTTTGTTTGTTTGTACAAGGTAATCCCAAAAGCTATCCAATCAATTTCAAAAATTATTTTACAGGTGGAAGCTTAGAGCTTCCTGAGTAACATACGCTTTATGCTATTACGTTATTAAAAAATCTGGTGTGAAACACTCACACAACTTTCTCTTGCCAATGCAAATAATTAACAATAAACCTTACAATAGTAATAAAACATTAGAAATGAATAAAAAACTAACCTCAAAATCACAACCTTATTTCAATCATGAGAGAAACACGCAAAATGAAAATGAACCTCAGTTTGGCCTAAAAATACGGAAAATCAATCTTTCACGCTCAACTAGGCTCTGTAGAGAAAAATGCTCAAAATAAAAGTTGTTGATCTTTTAATTTCCTATAAATTTTTATTAATACATTTTTGTCGTAAAATGCATTCTAACGCCGAAATCTTTAAAAACTCGATTTTTCACACGTTTTCGTGAGAAAAAAACAGAAAATTGCTAATTACCGCTAAACTAAGCGTTATACAAAAAAAATGTTAGAAATGAAAGTTATAGAATTTTACATTCTCTACAACTTTTATTATATAACGTTTTGCGCTGAAATGCATATTAAAGCCGCAATCTTAAAAAGAAAATGTTTTTACGTAAAAACAGCCTCACGCAGAATTTCAGCAAACATGGCGCCTACCCTATCTTGTAGAGCATAAAAAATGTAGTAAACCAGGCGATTTTAAAAAAAGTCGTAGGACCAGTTTTTGAGAAAATCGCAAAAAAGTGAAAAATTATACGAATAAACTACTACTTCCGGTTGACCGATTTTGATGAAAATGTTCTACGTGTCGGGTACGGTAGTGGTATGGAACTTAAGTTTCAAGTTTGTATGATGTTCCGTTGTTGAAATATTCTGTTCACACACGCAGACACACACACACACACACACACACACACACACACACACAGACCAATCGCTAAAAACATATTTTTTGGGTTCAGGGGGTCTGAAAACGTATAGATCCGGTGAAAACTCGATTTCGAAAAATCGACATGAAAACAATACTTTCCTTCCTATATATTCATATAGGCAAGAGAAAGTAAAAATGTTTATATAAACTATTTTTGATTGGTAACATCAAGATTTTCATTTATTTTTATTTGTTTGGATATTATTTCTTTAATCTGTCATTATTGCAATATTTTTGACCATAATTGGCAGGTGGAGTGTTAAATTATTTACACTCGATCTGTTAGTCACAGGGCTGAAAAAAATAGTTCTGTTTCTTATCACATGATCAGCTAATTATATGACTGAAGCACTTAAGAACAGAAGAGGTAGATGTGTAAAAGACACTAATCACAGTATCTCCTCTGAAAGTAATGAATTTCATTATACAACCAGACCATGTGGTGAATGAAGTGAAGGTGTCATTTACAGGGTAGAAAGTAGATGTTTCGGGGAGCCTGGTATGCTGGTAAGCATACGTTTTCACTCAGTGAGGAAGGCAATGTGGTAAACCACCTCACTCCTCGTTTTGCTTAGTGAAGCCTCTAGCAGTGGTTCCCAACCTTTTAGTGCTCGCGTACCACCTTAGACTTTTTCAGAGTCTAGGCGTACTATCAGTTATAAATATTAATAAAATAGCCATAACTGGTGGTTTCCTGACAAGAAAAATAAATTAAATTTACATTTCACAATTTTTCAAATTTTATGAAGTAACGTTATTTTACTAAAATTTAAAAAATCTGGTGTGAAACACTCACGCAACTTCCTCTTACCAATGCAAATAATTTAAACAATATAACTTAACATTATTAATAAAACATTACAAATAAATAAAAAACTAACTTCAAAAAACATAACCTAATTTTACTCATGAGTGAAAGACGCAAAATTAAAATCGACCTCAATTTGGCTTAGAAATACGGAAAATCACTCTTTCACGCTAAACTAGGCTCTCTACACAAAAATGCTTTTAACAAAAGTTGTAGATCTTTTAATTTCCTATAAATTTGATTATATACACTTTTGTCGTAAAGTGCATACTAAGGCCGAAATCTTAAAAAAAATCGATTTTTCACACGTTTTCGTGAGAAAAAAACAGAAAATCGCTAATTACCGCTAAACTAAGCGTTATACAAAAAAATGTTTGAAGTAAAAGTTGTAGGATATTAAATTGTCTACAAATTTTATTATATAATTTTTTGCGCTAAAATGCATATTAAAGCCGCAATCTTAAGAAAACCTGTTTTACGTGAAAACAGCCTCACCAAGAATTTCGGCAACTATACTATCTTGTAGAGAATAAAAAATTGAGTAAACCAGGCGATTTTTAAAAAAATCGTAGGACCAGTTTTTGAGAAAATCGCAAAAAGTTAAAAATTACACGAATAAACTACTACTTCCGGTGGACCGATTTTGATGAAAATGTTCGTGTCGGGTCCGGTAGTGGTATGTAACTTACGTTTCAAGTTTCAAGTTCGTACGATGTTCCGTTCTTGAGATATTCTGTTCACACACACACTAACACACAGACACACACACAGACCAATCGCTAAAAACATGTTTTTTTGGGTTCAGGGGGTCTGAAAACGTGTAGATCCGGTGAAAACTCGATTTCGAAAAATCGACATGAAAACCATACTCTCCTTCCTAAGGAAGGAGAGTATTGTTTTATTAATATAGGCAAGAGAAAGTAAAAAATATACAATAGTTTGTCATACTAGGTAAAGATTATTATCTGTAATAACTATGGCAGTGTCAATGTAATTGCTATGAAAATAACTAAACAAATCGAAGTATAATCAATTAATATAAATACAAACAAATAATTTAACATTGATGCCATGAAAAGAACCTTAGTGAGAAACCTGCTGCTGCTTATGTTTTAAGATTGTTTCCATGTAAGGGTCAATTGAGCTTATCTTTAATATCAAATCTTTCTCTACAGCTAGTCTATTTCTGTATTTGTTTTTTACTAAAGTAACTCTGAAAACCCACGCTCGCACAAATAAGTTGTAACAAAGTGAACTAAACATTTAAGAGCTTGATTGAAAAGAGCAAGGTACTCATTCCTTGTTTGACATCCAGAAAGAGACGAGATTTTTTTCTTTGAAAATGTCTTTCATTGTACTGTCACTGGTAAGTTCTATGGAACTTTATTTAGCTTCCACGCTGGATGGCACGCCTTTCTATGAAAAAGGATTCCTAATCCAGTCATCGTTTGTAGAGTGGGTTTCTGGGAAGTAATTTTCAAAATTTATTTTAAGAGTCTTCAATATTCTACAATGTCTAAGAGGAGATCATCACTAGGAGTCAAGTCATTGTCTTTTAACCATGATAACAGAGTCGTAAAGGAAGTGATATCCTTTTGTTCTGTTTGTGTGATGAAGAGTTTTAGTTTCCTGCTAAATGAGTAATCTTATCTTTGACTGACGGTTCAGGAGCAGTGATGTCAGTTACAAAAGTAAAATTTCTCCACAGCGTAGAAAAAAAATTGAAAGATTAATTTTTTATTTTTGTATTTTAAAAAATCTGCATACAACCAGAAATGGTCTCGCGTACCACCGGTTGGGAACCAAAGCTCTAGAGGTTCAAACCAGCTTCTCGGCTGATTACCTAAATAATAATATTGTACTATTATACTAATAAACAATACTCGCTTCTTTCAGTTCAAGATCTAAAAGAAACAATAATTGTCATCCCCTTGCATGAAATTCATAACTCTATTCATCGTAAGAAAAATATGTCGAGTAAATACACTGCAAGTAGTAGTGCTTGTAGATACGACACACTAATCACCGAGCCATGTCATCCCCAACCAACGGAGGTGTGCCGAACATTGGCGAACAACTCGTTTCTTTTTCTTCTCTAATAACAATACGATGAGATCCGTTTTTTATTCAGTTGCCCGTTAACATTGTCCGAAAGTTGACCTTAGTTTGTTCTTCCTTACCGTGAAAAATGAGATTAAAAATTTCCAATCCTTGTATTACTTCAGAGGTAGGCTACACTGTATTCGTTTAGTGACCGTATTTTCAAAATCTACGACAAAAATTTAGTACTGAAGTGGCTCTCATGGTTTCTTTTTTTTCTGTATTGTGATACTTATCGCTAAGGTCCGTTTCGGGATCTAGGTAATTAAATAATTAATACACTAAAGTTTACTATTACATATATTTATTACACTAAAAGATTTACAAAATAAATAATTAAACTAATTATAATGAAGTAATACAATAAATGATTTAATAATTTACTTAAAATAAATAATAAACAATAAATAACTTAATAATTTACTTAGCACTACTTACAATCAATTTTATAAGATTGCACATACAAAATGAAACTGAATACACAAAAACTGAATTTAATACAGATACCCAATAACTTTTCACAATACACACACAAAGACAGTATTACAGTCGTTGACCAACACAATGCTCGTAACGTGACCTGCACAACGACCGATAGCAACTCGTCAAAGATCAAACGAATACTAACTCTGACCGCGCTCGGGGGTCTCTTTATATACTCATTCAAAAAGATAATTCTAGCAAAGCAGAGAAACTCCATGCAAATAATAAAGTACAAAAAATAACCCTTTAAAAATGAGTGCTGGAAAAATCTATTGTAAACAAGTCAACAAAAGGTCTTATTGTAAATAGAATAAAAGTTGTTACAGGTCCCTTTCACAAATAGTTGTACAACAATACCCGACCTTTTATCATACACAATAGCGCAGTCCTATTAAATAATTTTTATGAATAGATATCCTTTTATAATAGGCATACATATAGCCACCCCATTGTTACTCTTTCACTCTATTATCCTCTCTTTATTATTTTTATGAATGAAATTCTAGAAATTACGCGAACCATCCTTTTCTTCGATATTGTCACAGTATTGTCTGTTTAAATTGTTTTTCAACATTGTAGTTGGTACCTATATTCATACGTTATTTTTTGTCAATTGAAAAAGGTAGGGCCTAAGTGGATGAAGACGCTACGTAAAAAAATGCAGTTTTGAACCTTCAAAGTTCTATTCCAAGTCCTAGGGCATGTTTTAAAAGCTAAACTAGACTGTGTAAAAAATAACTAGAAATAAAATGTGTAGGTTTTTAATCTTCTTAAAACGTTGATTAGGCCTACATACACTTTTGTCGTAAAATGCAAACTAAGGCTGTAATCTTAAAAAAAGTACTATTATTTACCAATTTTGATGAGACTAAATGTTTTATCTAAAAAATGATTTTTTATTTTTGGTTTAACGTCCGATTGTTCTCCAATTACTACTGCTAATGCAGACGGTGAAGGATGAAATTATTTTTTGTAACGAATGAAAATATGCCGTGCCTAAATGGGATTCGAACCAAAGACCGCATGTTAAAAATAAAAGTTGCAGGTTCCTATATTGTACATTTTTTATGCTCTGTAAGAGAGAGTAAGCGCCGTGGCTACTAAAATTCTTGGGGAGGCTTTGCTCTTGTAGTAAAAAATTGTTTATTTAATATTGCAGCATTTTGGAAAAAAGTGTATATATTCAAAGTTGTAGGATATTAAAAACCAACTTTTATTTCAAGCGTTTGTTTTGCTACAACGCTTAGTTTAGTGTCAATTAGTGATTTCCTGTATTTTCCTCATCAAAATCGGTAAAAAATGGAATTTATTAAGATTGCGGCCTTATTAAGTATTTTACGAAAAAAGTGAATAGCTACTGTATAATAAAAGTTATAGGAAATAAAGAAACCTAAAACTTTTGTTTATAACATTTTTTTCACATAGCCTAGTTTAGCGTCAATTAGCGATTTTTCGTATCATTAAATTCTACAGAGGTTGACTTTCATTTTGCGTAATTTACTCATTTATGTTCTTCCACTATTAAACTATATTTAAAATTAGGTTATATTTTCCGTTTTACATTTTAATAATTTTGTTTGATCTACTATTATAATTTCTCTCTACTTTTTACTTTCTCTTGCCTATATTAATATATATAGGACGGAAAGTATTGTTTTCATGTCGATTTTTCGAAATCGAGTTTTCACCGGATCTATACGTTTTCAAACCCCCTGAACCCAAAAAACATGTTTTTAGCGATTGGTCTGTGTGTGTGTGAACAGAATATCTCAAGAACGAAACAACGTACGAACTTGAAACCTGAAACTTAAGTTACATACCACTACCGGACCCGACAGGAACATTTTCATCAAAATCGGTCAACCAGAAGTAGTAGTTTATTCGTGTAATATTTCACGTTTTTGCGATTTTCTCAAAAACTGGTCCTACGATTTTTTTTAAAAATCGCCTTGTTTACTCAATTTTTAATTGTTTACAAGATAGGGTAGGCACCATGTTTGCTGAAATTCTTGGTGAGGCTGTTTTCACGTAAAGAAATTTTTTTTAAAAATTACGGCTTTAATATGCATTTTAGCGCAAAAATTTATATAATAAAAATGTAGAAAACTTAAAATCCTACAACTTTTATTTCAAATATTTTTTTGTAGGCCTATAACGCTTAGTTTAACGGTAATAAGCGTTCTTCTGTTTTTTTCTCACGAAAACGTGTGAAAAATCGATTTTTTTAAAGATTTCAGCCTTAGTATGCATTTTACGAAAAAAGTGTATTTAATCAAATTTATAGGAAATTAAAAGATCTACAATTTTTATTTAGAGCATTTTTGTGTGCAGAGCCTAGTTAAGCGTGAAAGAGTTATTTCCGTATTTTTAAGCCAAACTGAGGTTGATTTTCATTTTTTTAATGTTTTATTACTAGTGTTAGGTTATATTGTTAATTATTTGAATTGGCAAGAGAAAGTTGTGTGAGTGTTTCACACCAAATTTTTCTGACTTATTTTACATAATATTTAAACCATTTATCCGAAACCTGAGGTATATCATTTAGTGTCTTAAAGATTTACTTTCCGAATGTCATTTATTTTAAGATATACTCGAGTAAGAATGCATTACGAATGTTCGTTAAAAATTAATGTAGAATGAATGAAAAACGCGAAAAAGTAAAACAGTTATAAAAGTTCTGAATAAAATATTTTCGGGTACATTTTAATAAACATTTATATATTTTGTCTATATTATTGGTGTTCTGTGTGTGTATATATGTACATACATATGTATGTTTGTATTATTAATGGACAGAATGTATTAGTTTCAAGAATGCATTCCAGCAAATACTGGTAGTGGTAATATGGAACGCACCTCTCGGCCTGTTTCTGTACGAGTGTGCATGAATATTTGCGGTCGTCGACGGTGATATCCGTTAACTGCTAGCTAACCTGCTCTCATCCTTGTGAAATTCCAGAAATTCCTGAGATAACATACAAGGAAGATTCGTCCCGAGCCTCAACCTTCTACAATTTTATCACTAAGCAATCAAGCCGAACTGAATCTCGTTAAAAAGTTGCTTCTATTCTGTACGTTGGTGAAATTGAATGCCAGTTCGGTCGCTTACTTAAACACCCGAATCCTTTATCTTGAAGTTTCTTGTTTAAATGTATCCGTGTCTGCATCTTATTTGTGGGTTTTCTCTTACTTCCAATCGTGGAACTTTCATCTGTGTTTCACAATGGCAAATACGCGCCCTAATTAATTAAAATCGATTTTCGTCTCGAGTAGTGTTTCCCTAAATTCCTAAACCAATATAGATGATTTTATTGCCATTTAAGTTACAATTTTATGATATCGGTTCAATTAATTTCAACCATTAGTAATAATTCACAAACGTTTGCACCAAAAATTCTTCCCCAGTTTGGTTATTATTTAAACAAAACCAGTATTCCTATGTTTTAGTTCTTTTACCCTTTATAGGGCAGTACTACGGGGAAAAATAAAAACATTTTGTAAAATGTTAAATTTTGTTTTATAGGGACTTGATAAATGTATTTCTAGTGCCATAACAGTAAGATATTTCTTTAGCCCTGGTAAGTATACTTACCAAGGAATGTTTATTGAAATGGGAATCACATAATATTTAATGGTAAGAATACTTATTAAAACAACTTGTAGCCCTATAAAACTGAAAAATTGAAAGTTAACTTATTTTAACTTTGTTACCAAGCATGAATGCTTGGTTTCCCGTAAAAAAAAACTGGAATTTTTTAAGCACTGTACAAAAGTAACAACAAAAAACATGGTAGCATACGCTGGTATGAATCCTTACAACATTCATGTAACTCATGAAGCAATCGGTCGCTGCGCACTAATTTCAAAATGTGGATAGCCTACTTACCAGAGAACATCTATAAAACCATAAAATGCCAATAGGGTTCAACTGCATGGCTTATTCTTTAAAAAAATCTACCTTATTTCCAGTGGTAAGTATATTTACCACAGACCTATAAAAGGTTAACTAATATACATTTTTCCTAAAATTATAAAATTTTCAATCCGTTTACTCTTACCATTAAAATTTTCTTACATCGATACAAATCTTTTTTTAATTATAAAAAACTAAATGAAATTATTTGAACGATTATTTCCATATTTTATTACCAGCAACAATTAATGAATGCGAAGCAAGACGAACATTCGTACATATTTTATTTACTGATCTTAACAACATTTTTATAGGACTTTACCATTCAAATTGCCCTGGCTGTTGGAGTAGTAGTCAGCACAATTGACTTCTATGCCAAGGATCCGGGGTTTAATTCTCATCAGATCATTTTTTTCATATTTATAAACTACCTCATATATATGCACGAGCAAAGGCTTGTATTTAACGCCTCCCAATAAAAAAATAAATAAAAACTTAACTATTTTTGTCGGGTTCCCTAGTGGTACCTTACTTAAATTTAAAGTTTCAACTTCGCAAGGCACACACAGACCATTCGCAAAAACAATTATTTTTGGGTTCAGGGGGCCTGAAAACGTGTATTTTCGGTAAAAAAACGAAATAAAAACAATACTTTTTATCCCTATATAGGTTATTCATAGAATTTTTTGTCTAATTTTATTTAGGATGAAGAAATGGAGTGAAAATAAAGAATTATTATTATTAATAGCAAGAGAAAGTAAAAATGGTCGCAGATAGTACTTCTTCAGTTTATTTCCGGCTGTTTTTGCACATTAATGGTAGTGCAGACGATTAAGGGCGATAGATAAAAATTTGTTATGACCTAACGCCAGACCTGACTGGGAATCAAAGCCGGGATCCCTGGGATAAATAGTATTAGGAAATTAGACAAATACTGTATATAAACTACGTCAAGTAAAAAAATTTGTTTGAATTTAATTTTAAAGAATGTATTGTTTTGTTTTGGATACAGCATCTGTTTCGGTCAATAAAAAAATGCGTAGAATGTTTAAATTACTTTTAGTAAGATTAACGATTATTAAAGTTACAGCGGTCGTCTACTGTGTAAAATATTCTTGTAATATTAAAAAGGAACTATATTTTGATAGGCCAATATTTTATGACGATATATGCCTCTAAAATTAGTCTTAGTACAACAAAGTATGTTTGAAACTACTCATAACTTGGGGAACAAATAAAAGTTTAGTGAAAAGTTAACGGCATGGTTAGGTTAGATCCGGTCCCTAAGTTGAAAACGGTAAGCAGATTCATCAAAGAAGCTACGCAAGTTTTGTTGAAAGTTTGGCTACTTCAACTTCACGTCCCTTACTTCCAAAATAATTGCCTAAATATGGTATTTACCCGATTTATTTTTTACTTTCTCTCGAATCTATAAGTAAAGAGTAAGAAACATTGGGTACGTGAAAACTTTTTAATACCTTGATTTCATCAACGTGTACTGGACTCTGCGTCCTGTTTGTTACAGCCCAATTTTAATGTATGCAGGCTATATTAATATTGTGACAAATGATATGAGGGGGACACTACAAGCCAAATATATTGTATAATGGTGAGGCAATTTTGTTTTATTGGGTTTTGTGTAATAGAGTAGTTAATTGCCTCGCCAGCCGGTATTGTTAGTTCTTCTAGTAAAAATTAGGATTGTATATACTCTATAGTATTCCTCTTTGTTCTTTTTATTACTTTCTCTTGCCTATATGAACATATAGGAAGGAAAGTATTGTTTTCATGTCGATTTTTCGGAATCGAGTTTTCACCGGATCTACACGTTTTCAGACCCCCTGAACCCAAAAAACATGTTTTTAGCGATTGGTCTGGGTGTGTGTGTGTGTGTGTGTGTGTGTACAAAATATCTCAAGAACGAAACATTGTACGAACTTGAAACTTAAGTTACATACCACTACCGGACCCGACACGAACATTTTCATCAAAATCGGTCAACCGGAAGTAGTAGTTTATTCGTGTAATTTTACACTTTTTTGTGATTTTTTCAAAAACTGGTCCTACGATTTTTTTTAAATCGCCTGGTTTACTGAATTTTGTATTCTCTACATGATAGGGTAGACGCCATGTTTGCTGAAATTCTTGGTGAAGCTGTTTTCACGTTTACGGCTTTAATATGTATTATAGCACAAAAACTTATATAATAAAAAATGTAGAGAATTTAAAATTTTACAACTTTTATTTTAAACATTTTTATGTATAACGCTTAGTTTAGCGGTAATTAGCGATTTTCTGTTTTTTCTCACGAAAACGTGTGAATCGATTTTTTTAAGATTTCGCCCTTAGTATGCATTTTATGACAAAAGTGTATATAATTGAATTTATAGAATATTAAAAGATCTACAACTTTTATTAAGAGCATTATCTCTACAGAGCCTAGTTTAGCGTGAAAGAGTGATTTTCCGTATTTGGCAAACTGAGATCGATTTTAATTTTGCGTCTTTCATAAATGATTAAAATTAGGTTATGTTTATTGAGGTTAGTTTTTTGTTTATTTCTAATGTTTTATTAGTAATGTTAGGTTTATTTTTAATTATTTGCATTGGCAAGAGAAAGTTGTGTGAGTGTTTCACACCAGATGTTTTTTATTTATTCTCTTGATTTTTCTAGTATTCTTCAGTGTATTTATTTATCTCGTACATTCTTCTATCTAGTAGGCTGGTTATTTTAAAACAAATTTAACTCTAGTCGGATTTGTCAGTAGTAAACAGTTTGTGAAATGAATCAGTGTTATTAGAGTGTTGTATCAACTGTGTTAGAAACTGGTTTTTTTGCGTATTTGAAAAATGTTCTGCGTGACAAACCAATAGTTTTACTATTTTTATAATAATTGTATTCAAGTAGAAATTAAGGAATTGACTCATTATTTGATTGGAAATAGCCATATTTTGTTTTTAGGAAATGTTTTGTAAATAAATTCATTTATAGAAGTCCTGTTAAGTTAAGTAGTTTTAAATATCGTAATTAATGTAATTAATTATGAAAAAGTAACGTATTTAATTTTGATGTAGTGGTCAGTGCAACTGGCTTCTATATCGGGGCCTTGAGTTTGATTCCCAGTCAGGTCTAACATTTTTTTCACGTATATATTATTCCCTATGTACAAACTGAGGATTACTCTACTACTGTTAGTAACGTGCTCGCCTCTCATCACGCGGTCTTGGGTTCGAATCCCACTCGGGCATGGCATTTTTTCATACGTTACAAAAATTCATTTCATCCTTCACCGTCTGCATTAGCAGCAATTTGCAAAACAATCGGACGTTAAACCAAAAAAAAAAAAAAAAATACTCTACTACTATTCCCACGATGCTAGTAATAGCTGCTAGTTGACCAGCAGCTAGTAAAATAGCGTAATAAGAACGAACAACTAGCTTCTAGTTGAGTTAAAGCGCTTTTATTCACTAGCGTGCAAGTAACTTTGAACATGTTTAATTGTACTAATGCTAGTTGCGGAGAAAAGGTCATGTGAGTGACTAGCGCTAGTAAACTAGCTCGGTGTGAAAGTTTGGAAACGTTGCTAGTTTCTAGTAAGCTGTACTTGGGAATCCATACTCATTACAACTCACGTATGCCTTCAGGGCCATTGCATTAATTAACTATAGTCATTTTCACGTTCAGTTGACAATACGGAGCAGTATAGGACAGTGTATTTGTTATGGGGCTCTTACTGCTACTAGCACTTACATAAACATCGGCTTTGTAGATCAATCAATGCTATCATAAGCAATAACATTTCCTTCCTCCGCGCCCCATCGATAACAAAACTTTATAATGTAGAGTAGTCTATATGGCTATGTCTGCTAATATTCTTAGGGGCTGTGCTCTCGTGATAAAAATTATTTTATTTTAAAATTGCGCCATTAATATGCATTTTAGAGCAGAAACGTCTATTTCTAGCTCCAGGGTCACTGACTCATTCATTCACTCACTGACATAAATTCTAACCTATAAGGAAGCATCGGAGAGCAAAACTCATGACAAACAATGTTCAAGGGTCCCCTGAAACCTACCTGAAAATTATGACTTTTCGGTTATCGCCTTCCGGGGGCTCAGGGGGCCCCCCGAAAATTTTGAACATCTTTAAAAAAGCGTCCTAGCGCTACGGTCACTGCGACCTTTTTTCTTCGTCTCGTCGAGATAGGCGGGGGCCGTACCATGAGTAGCCCGAAAAACGACCCCGGAGGCTTCCAGGGGTCCTCAGAGGGGCCATTTCGGACAACCCGAAAACGAAAAAATCACAGCCATCTGGGCGCATTGCTCGGCCGAACTGGCGGTGTGGTCCACTCGACCGATAGCTAGAACCCCCAGGAAAAATCCTCTCGGGTCGCGTGTATTAGGGGGGTAGTGGAGGGGGGTGAAAATTTTGAACTTTTTAACCGTGCGTCGTAGCTAAAAAGTGCTCAGAATCTTTTTTGTTTGTCTCCCGGAGACGTTTCAGAATATGTTACTAAAGTTATGTTTCGTTAACGGGTACGCTTAAAAAACTCAAAAAACCAAATTTAGGCTTTTTGACCCCTTCAGATATCACTTTTTCCTTTTTTTACGCCCGGAAAACATTTTCATTGCTTTTTTTATAATTACACCACACTACCCTTCCAGGCGGAATTACGGAATATTTTTGAAAACTTAGGTCCCGTGTCCGTGAGGGGTGCTACGCCCCCCAAAATTTTGAAAGATTTCAAATGTTCAAATTTTTCAAAATTTCTTTACAGAATCGTTTTCAGCGTTAAAAATACACAAAAAATTATTTTTTTTTTTCAATTTTTTAAACCCACCCCTTCTTTAAAGGGTGGTGGGAGGGGGTATTTAATCTCCTCAACCGTTTGTCGGAACTGGTAGCATACAAAGAGTTTTTTGTTCCTCTACTAATGTACTTTAAGAATACATAATCAAAAAGTCCACCTTTAAACCCGTTCGTTGCAAAAATCCAAAAAACCAAATTTTGAGTTTTTTGCGTATCCGGGTTTCAAGTTACTTATTCATTACGCTTAAAAAATAGCTTGGAGTCAAAATTTTCGCTATATATCGTGTTCGGAGTAGAACCTAAAGAAGAGAATTTTTTTTAAATTCGTCTTACGGGCCCCGTAGGGGGTGCTACCCCCCCAAATTTTTTAAATCTCAAATTTTGAACCCACCGGGTTGGTCTAGAGGTAAAGTCGTCGCCAAAATCAGCTGTTTAACAGCTGATTTTCGGAGACGAAGGTTCCTGGTTCAAATCCTAATAAAGGTAGTTACTTTTATACGGATTTGAATACTAGACAGTGGTTGCCGGTGTACTTTGATGGTTGGGGTTTAATTAACCATACTCTCTCAGGAATGGTTGGCCTGGGTCTGTACAAGACTACACCTCATTTACACGTCATACACATCATCCTCATCTCATTGGGTCATGGGGTTGCTTATTGTTCTAAATTGAAGAGATCGCAACGTACACAAATTAGGAAAAAAAAAAAAAAAAAAATTTTGAAAATACGAATAATCTTTTTACGGCATGTCGTTTAGCTTTAAATACAGATACGAACCTCTTACTTTAAAATTTTTATAACCTCCCCCCTTCTAAGTTTGGGGGGGGGTATTTTTCATCTTCTAAACGGTGGGTCGTAGCTAAAAATTGTAGAGGACCTTTTTTGTTCCACAACCGGAGTACTTAAAGAATAAGTAAACAAACGTTCTGTCAGCCCACTCTTTCACAGAGAAAACTCAAAAAACAAAATTTTAACTTTTTTGTGCATCCGGCTACGATGGTACTTACGTCTGACGCTATAGGCATTGATTTCTCGTCAAATTCTTGTTTAGCATCGTGTATAAATTAATATCTATTGCAAGTGTTTGTTATTAACAATGTCGGGTTGCAACCCTTTCCCAAAATTTGTCTTCCGGTTCCCGTAGGGGGTGCTACGCCCTCTCCCCCAAATATTTTAAAATATCAAATTTTGAAAATACGAAAGTTTATTTTATGGCATGTTGTTAAGCGTAAAAAACAGAGACGAACAACTAACTTTACAATTTTTATAACCTTCCCCCTTTCCTAGTGGGGGGGGGGGAATTTTCATCTTCTGAACGGAGGTCGTAGCTAAAAATTGTGTGGGACCTTTTTTGTTTCACTGCCGGAGTACTTCAAGAATAAGTAACGTTAGGTCCCATCAGCCCACCCGTTCACGGTAAAAACTAGAAAAACCAAATTTCGGCTTTTTTGTGCATCTTGGTACGATGTAACTTATATTTCTCGGAACAGGAATTGATTTCACGTCAAAAAAAATTTACGTCATGTCATTTAGCGTTAAAAAACAGCTTACTTTAAAAGTTTTATAACCTCCCACCTTCCTAGTGGTTGGTGAGGGGGGTAATTTTCATCTTCTAAACGGTGGGTCGTAGCTAGAAATTGTATAGGACCTTTTTTTGTTCCACTGCCGGAGTACTTAAAGAATATGTAAACAACGGTCCCGTCAGCCCACCTGTTGACAGAGAAAACTCAAGAAACACTTATTTTGGCTTTTTTGTGCATCCGGGTGCCATTTTACTTATATCTCAAACCACAAGCATTGATTTCACTTCACAATTTTGTCTCGCGTAGTGTTTGCCTTAATATCGGCAATATTGGCTTGAATCTCGGGTTGCACACCACCCCAAAATTGGGTAAAAAAATTTTTTTCGTTTACATCGGAAAATCAAATAATTTTGACGTACGTTCTGTATAGAACTTCTTCGGCGTGACATAAATTCCTTCGACTAAAGTCCATCCGGCCCATTATGTCGTGGCAGGGGCGTAATTTTTAACTTCTAAAGGAGCAACGTAGCTTTATAATGAAGAGGACCCTAATGTTATGAGTCCCTCCTGGAGTAATTTCTGAATATGGAGATTTAGGTCCCCATACCCCACCCGTTCACTGAGAAATCTCAAATAACTAATTTTGACTTTTTTGAAAAACTATGTCTCAACTTAGCTATTCCTTGCGCCACATAAATCATTTATTTCACATTAAATTTTTGTTTTACATCGTACTTTTCTTAATATCGTCACCATTGTCAAAATTCTTTGCTTACATCTACTCCCCAAAAAGGTATATTTTTTCACTTTTAATTCGGAAAAACAAATGTTTTTGACGTAAGTTCTATATAGAACTACGTCGGCATGACGCAACCTCTATCGATCGAAGTACTTTCTTTCTTGAAGTACTCCGGCAGTGAAACAAAAAAGGTGCCATACAATTTTTAGCTACGACCTGTTGATTTTTTCAGTTTTAATCTTTCAACATGTGTAAATTTATGTACATTACTTAGGGCCAATTAGCAGGATTTGGGGAATTCAGTTGGCGATGTTGGTAACGTGCTCGCCTCTCATCACGCGGTCTTGGGTTCGAATCCCACTCGGGCATGGCATTTTTTCATACGTTACAAAATATTCATTTCATTCTTCACCGTCTGCATTAGCAGCAATTTGCAAAACAGTCGGACGTTAAACCAAAAAAAAAAAAAAAAAGAAGTTTCTTTTGGAAACCCACCTCCTCTGAGATCCAACCCTTCTTATAATCATAACGCTACTCATATTTTCTAATAGTTAAAATATAATCCTATGGATATTGTAATATTTTTTAAATGAATTTTTTTAAATTTTCTAAATCAAACCGATGCGAAGGATTTTACGTGCTTCGTAGCTTTAGAATGTAAAGGATCCTAATATTATGAGTCCCTCCTGGAGTAATTTCTAAATATGGAGATTTAGGTCACCTTACCCCACCCGTTCACTGAGAAATCTCAAATACCTAATTTTGACTTTTTTGAAAAACTATGTCTCAACTTACCGATTCCTTACGCCACATAAATCATTTTTTTCACATTAAATTTTTGTTTTGCATCGTACTTATCTTAATATCGTCACCATTGTCAAAATTCTTCGCTTGCATCTACTACCCAAAAAGGTATATTTTTTAAATTTTAGTTCGGAAAAACAAATGTTTTTGACGTAAGTTCTATATAGTACTACGTCGGCATGACGCAAAGTCATTTGACCAAAGTCCTTCCGGCCGACAGGGGTATTTGACGAAAAATTCCCTATATCTACTCTAAAACTATAAAAACGCAAAATTGACTTTTTCGACATTTTTCGGTTTAAAGTTACTACTCTCTTACGTCTAAAGAATTGCTTTCAGTTAAAATTTTTGCTTTGATTATTGTTTGTTATAATTTTACATAAATTTCATAATTTGCAAGACAAAATACTATGGGAAATAAACCGACATAATGAAATAAATGTCTGGATGCGAATCAAAATCAATAAGGGTGGCTATTTTGATAACAGTACACATAGTACAAAAATATGAGTCTGTGACCGTAACGATAATGTAACCGATGATGTCATGTGTTTTAAATTCTGACAGTATTAAACAAACAGGTCTCCTAATAAAAAAATTAATTTTAATTTAGAATAATACTACAAATTCCAGAATTGAATATACATTTTTTTCTCGTTTAGTTCGGAAAAGCAAATGTTTAACAAACATTAAAAATTGTATAACAAACAAGCAAACTACAAATATCAATCCCAAACCTTAAAATTTAAAGTTTTTAAAATTGTAAAACCTATAAACAGCAAACCTCGACCTAAAATGTAAATTCATTAGAAACCTGAAACTTCAAATTTTAAAACTTAAAACATCAATCCCAAACTTTACGAACTCACGCTTTTAAACGTAAAAACCTTCAATCATTGAAACTTTAAACCTACAAATTATAAAACATCAAAGTTCAAAATTTAATATTTGAAACTTCAAACCTATACAATCGTTAAACCACAGGATGAAACATTTATAGGTTAAAATTACTAACATTCAAATTTAAAAATTAACATAGAGAAATGTGAGCAGAAATCACCAGACCGATTCGAAACGCATTAGATTGATTTCGGCAAGGAGGGCATGACCCAAAAATTTGGAGAAAATATATACATTTTTTTATTAAACAATAAATGAATTTCAACCTATAAAATTTGAATTATTTAATCATGTTAAGGCCCAAATGACCATCACCACGCACAGTGTTTGTTGACTATGCTCAAATTCGACCATGTAAAAAAACTTCTTACATTAAAACATAAACTTCCTCAATCAGGATAACTTGATATTGAGAGTTCTAGCTCTCAACCTTCAAACAGCAAACATCAAAGAAACCCCAAACTTTCAAACCTCACTTTCTAAAATCTCAAACCTTAAAATAATTTTAAGGTTATTATAAAACTTCAAACGTTAAAATTCTTAATTTTAAAACGTAAAACTTATAAACATCAAACCTCAACCTGAGAAGTAAAATATCTTCAAATCTCAAACTTCAATATTTAGAACTTAAAAATTAAAAATTTCTGACCGGACTTTACCCTATCCACTTATAAATTCTGATCCACCTAACCCCCTTGGCGGCCGAACTTCACCATATGACAAAGTGCGGGCGCGCAGCGCCCGTACTTTTATGGTTCTGATCCACTTATGTATTCTGATCCACCTACCCCTCTGAGGTCGAGACACGGAAGCGGCGCGAAGCGCCGCTGGAGTGGCGAGTTTATATAGTAAAAGTTGTAGGAAATTTAAAAGCTGACAACTTTTCTTTCAAAAGCGTTTTTTTCTAAAATGCTTATTTTAGTTTTAACCCTTTATAGGTCTGTGGTAGGTATACTTACCACTGGCAATAAGGTCGATTTTTTAAAAGAATAAGCTATGCAGTTGAACCTTATTGGCATTTTATGGTTTTATAGATGTTCTCTGGTAAGTAGGCTATTCACATATTGAAATTAGCGCGCAGCGACCATTTGCTTTGTGAGTTTCACGAATGTGGTAAGGATTCATACCAGCGTACGCTACCATGTTGTTTTGCTATTACTTTTGTACAGTGCTTAGAAAATTCCAGTTTTTTACGGGAAATCAAGCATTCATGGTGATAGAAAGTTAAGATTCGCCTCATTTTTCTGTTATATAGGGCTACAAGGGTTTCGATAAGCATTCTTACCCCTAAATATTATGTGATTCTCATTTCAATAAACATTGCTTGGTAATTTGTATACTTACCAGGGCTTGACATAAAGAAAAGAAATATCTTACTGTTCTGGCACTAGAAATACATTATTTAAATTTCTATAAAACAAAATTTATCATTTTACAACATGTATATTTTCCCCGTAGTATTGCCCTATAAAGGGTTAAATAGTGATTTTCTGTATTTTGCTCATCAAAATCTGTAGTATAAAACTGGGATTTTATCATAATGTGTCCTTAGTATGCATTTTACTAAAGTATTTAATAAAATTTATAGCAACGATTTATGCCCATATTTTTTTTTATAACATGGTCAGCCAATTATATGACTGAAGTGTTTAAGAACAAAAGAGGTAGAGGTTTAAAAGATACTAGTTAGAGTTATCTTTTCTAAAAGTAATGAATATCATTATACAGCCAGACCCTGTGATGAATGAAGTGAAGGTGTCATGCAGGGTGGAAAATATGTGCTTTACAGAGGGCCTATCTTGCTGATAAGTATACTTTTCTACTCAGTGAGGAAGGCAATTTTAAACCACTTTACTCCTCGTTTTACTTAGTAAAACCTCAAGAAGGTTCAAACCAGCCTTTTGGCTGATGAGGTTAACAACAACATAGCAAATAAAACCTACATTTTTATTTTAGCATTTTTTTCTTCAGAACTTAGTTCGGCGTCAATTTAGACTTTTTCCGTATTTTGAAGTACTACAGATATATTAATATTCATTTAGCATCATTCACTTGTGATTAAAATTCGGGTATATTTTAAATTTTACATTGTTTACTAAAGATTAAACATAGATTATATTGTTCATTATTTACATTGGCAAGAGCAAGTCATATGAGTATTTTACAACAATTTTCTTTTAATATACTTAGGCCTAATAGCAAATACAAAAATTAAAAAAAGTATTTATTAATATGCATTGGCTTGTAATACAAACGATGTTTATTTCTATATTTTGGGTTGTTGGCTAAGAAAAATTTATTCATTGAACTGTTCTGAAATAATCTAGAAGACCTAAACCTTAAAGTTACATGAGCTTAAGGGGAGTTCATACCGCATATCCCGCCACTGTTAAATTAGAAAAATTTGAAACCCATTATCTCAGTAACTATTAATGTTTGAAAGCTGTAACTTTGAGCGATTATTTATGAATACAAGAAGATGCTACTGATCCTCAGATATTAAAATATAACAACTTTTAAAAAAGTTATGAATTTTTTTGACGGGGCCAATATTTTTAAAATATTTTGTCATAAAATTCCACACGTACAATGCTCAAAGAGGATCCACAGTACCACAAGAACCTACCAAAGACACAATAAAAAAAATTAATTTCTTTATGTTTTGCGGTTTCTGAGAAAATGGGTCTTTTGTAAGAAAAACATGTTTATAAATTAAAATAAATAATATTCAGTTATAATAAACACAGAAATAGCACCAGAAAACACTGACTTTTCTCTTTTCAACCATTATACAAAATCAATTATCACATACAACCTATGTAAAAACATAACGTACAAATCCAATAGAAAACAAGGGAAAAAATGACATCTTCCACAGCCTTTTAGATCGTGTGGTTTCAGAGTAATAGGCCTAAATGAATAACTGTCTAAAAATTTCACTGTCCAAAATTCTGAACCTGAGACCTATTATAAAAAAAATATTTAAAATACTTCTAGAGATCATAAATATGCATAGGTATATAGGTATTCAATAAAATTCAAAAACTTGATCATGGAAACGAATTTCCGGTATGAACTACCCTTAAGCACTGTAGAGAGAGGAATGATTTGAAATATCTCTAAGAGTATAACCACGCATGTCACAAGAGGACAAAAGGGGAAAAATAACAATAGGTGGGATGGAACAAGTAGGCAAGTATAACTCTTTTGCCGAAGATTTGCCCCGAGTGAACTACAGTGTCTATTCAATGCACTATTCAATGAAATAACATCGGTTCAATACGTTTTTACCATTCTCATTAAGCGTCACAATATGTAGTCTGGAATGATGTCAGCGGCTACAATAGTACTTACTAGCATATACCTAACATTTTTACCCCACGCGCCTAGTTCCTTTTAAGCCACCTATCCATTCAGACCTCAATGACAGGGACAAATGTCCAAGTCACAAAAAAATAAAAAATTCCATAAACTTCTACTTCCAGTTGACCGAATTTGATTAAAATGGTATTTTCGGATCTGTTTGTGGTACCTAACTTAACAAGTTGACTCCCATGAGACACTTATAGTACGTCTCTCACCAGATCTGTAAAATTTACTTTTGAGAGACTGATCCATCTCTCATGAATTAGTGTTTTTAATAAAATCGTGAGACGGATTGGATACTTATTTGCATTGACTCATATACTGGCTGTTCGAAATTAGTTCAAAAAACATTTCCCCAGTCATGGCTCGTGATTTACTTGATCCGATTGAGTCAAAAATGAGTTGGTGAAACTTGACAGCTTATTACTATTACGTAATATTGACTTTGCCCATAACAGACAGGTGAAGTGTCAAATTATTTACACTCAATCTGTTAGTTGCAGGGCTAAAATAAATAGTTCTGTTTCTTATCACATGGTCAGCCAATTAAATGACTGAATCATTTAAGAACAGAAGAGGTAGAGGTGTAAAAGACGCTAATCAGAGTTATCTTGTCTGAAAGTAATGGATTTCATTATACAGCCAGACCTTGTGGTGAAGGAAGTGAAAGTGTCATTTGCAGAGTGGAAAATATATGCATTTCAGAGGACCTGGCATGCTGATAAGTGTACTTTTCCACTCAGTGAGGAAGGCATCGGTAAAACACCTCACTCCTCGATTTACTTAGTAAAACCTCTACAGGTTCAAACCAGCCTTTTGGCTGATGACCTAAACAACAATATTGACTATTATTGCATTATTAATCATGTTTTAATAATATTATATAATGAAACATCTTTTTATCTTTTAATTTTTTAAGGTTTTCATATTACAGTATTTTTACTTTCTCTTGCCTATATGAATATATAGGAAGGAAAGTATTGTTTTCATGTCGATTTTTCGAAATCGAGTTTTCACCGGATCTATACGTTTTCAGAGCCCCTGAACCCAAAAAACATGTTTTTAGCGATTGGTCTGTGTGTGTGTCTGTGTGTGTGTGTGTGTTTGTGTGTCTGTGTGTGAACAGAATATCTCAAGAACGGAACATCGTACGAACTTGAAACTTGAAACTTAAGTTACATACCACTACCGGACGCGACACGAACATTTTCATCAAAATCGGTCAACCGGAAGTAGTAGTTTATTCGTATAATTTTTCAGTTTTTTGCGATTTTCTCAAAAACTGGACCTACGATTTTTTTTAAAATCGCCTATTTTACTCAATTTTTTATTCTCTACAAGATAGGGTAGGCGCCATGTTTGCTGAAATTCTCGGTGAGGCTGTTTTCACGTAAAAACGTTGTTTTTTTAAGATTACGGCTTTAATATAAATTTTAGCGCAAAAACTTATATAATAAAAGTTGTAAAGAATTTAAAAATCTACAACTTCTGTTTCAAACATTTTTTTGTATAACGCTTAGTTTAGCGGTAATTTGCGATTTTCTGTTTTTTTTCTCACGAAAACGTGAGAAAAATCGATTTTTTTAACATTTCGGTCTTAGTATGCATTTTACGACAAAAGTGTATATAATTAAATTTATAGAAAATTAAAAGATCTACAACTTTTGTTTAAAGCATTTTTCTCTACAGAGCCTAGTTTAGCGTGAAAGCGTGATTTTCCGTATTTTTAAGCCAAACTGAGTTCGATTGTCATTTTGCGTCATTCACTCATCATTAAAATAAGGTTATGTTTTTGAGGTTAGTTTTTGTTCATTTCTAATGTTTTAATACTAATGTTAGGTTTATTGTTAATTATTTGCATTGGCAAGAGAAAGTTTTGTGAGTGTTTCACACCAGATTTTTTGTATAGTAAAAGTTGACTCCGGTCAGTGCCTCTGTGTAGACAACTGGTAATCATGTTTACCACTCGCCAAACAACTGCTTGATAGAAAGACGCATCATCGATAGTTATGTAGTTTTTTTGAAAAATAACTAGATAAATTATTTATAAATTACATATATTTCATAGAAATACAAGTAAAATTCAGTAAAACACATCAGTCTTTCACAGTAAATTTGATTTTTTTACTCATGAGTACCTGATCAGTCTCTCACCTAAAACACAGTGTCAAAAACACTTAAGCCTTAAAATACTCTAGACTTGAAGGAAAATTAATTAAAAAAATCTGGTGTGAAACACTCACACAACTTTCTCTTGCCAATGCAAATAATTAACAATATAACCTAACATTAGTAATAAACATTAGAAATAAACAAAAAATTAACCTCTAAAAATGTAACCTTATTTTAATCATGAGTGAAAGACGCAAAATGAAAATCAAACTAAGTTCAGCTTAAAAATACGGAAAATCACTCTTTCACACTAAACTAGGCTCTGTAGAGAAAAATGTTATAAATAAAAGTTGTTGATCTTTTTATTTCATATAAATTTAATTATCTACACTTTTATCGTAAAATGCATACTAAGGCCAAAATCTTAAAAAAATCGATTTTTCACACGTTTTTCTGAGAAAAAGACAGAAAATCGCTAATTACTGATAAACTAAGCGTTATACAAAAAAATGATGGACATAAAAGTTGTAGGTTTTTAAATTTTCTACAACATTTATTATGTACATTTTTGCCCTGAAATGCATATTAAAGCCGTAATCTTAAAAAAAACAATTTCTTTACTTGAAAACAGCCTTACCAATAATTTCAGCAGACATGCCGCCTACCCTATCTTGTAGAGAATAAAAAATTAAATAAACCAGGCGATTTAAAAAAAATCAAAAAAAAGTGAAAAATTACACGAATAAACTACTACTTCCGGTTGACCGATTTTTATGAAAGTGTTCGTGTCGGGTCCAATAGTTGTATGTAGCTTAAGTTCTAAGTTTCAAGTTTGTACGATGTTCCGTTCTTGAGATATTCTGTTCCACACACACAGACCAATCGCTAAAAACATGTTTTTTGGGGTCCAGGGGTCTGAAAACGTGTAGATCCGGTGAAAACTCGACTTACAATCAATTTTTTAGAATACACATACAAAATGAAACAATACTTTCTTTCCTATATATTCATATAAGCAAGCGAAAGTAAAAAGCAAAGGAACCATGAAATAGGTTTGGGGTTTTTAACACATATCAGAGTGCGTCCTTGGGAGTCAATCTGTTAAGTTCCAAGTTTCAGCATTGTACAATGTTCCATTCTTGAGATAATTTGTTCACAACACATACCAATCGCTACAAACATGTTTGTTTGGTTTGAAGGGGCCTGAAAACATGTATTTTCGGTGAAAACTCGATTTCGAAAGATTACATAAAAAATTACTTTCAAATAACAATACTTTTTTATACATTCGTATAGAGCAACAGAAAGTAAAATGTAATTCTTGTAGTGCAGTATGACAATAAAGTTAATAAACAATATAATAACAATAATGATAATAGTAAGAAATAATAATAACAATACTGTGACACTTATCGCTAAGGTCCGTTTTGGGATCTAGGTTATTAAATAATTAATACACTAAAGTTTACAATTACAAATATTTATTACACTAAAAGATTTACAAAATAAACAATAAATTAATTATAAGGAAGTAATACAATAACTAACTTAATAATTTACTTAGCACTACTTACAATCAATTTTATAGAATACACATACAAAATGAAACTGAATACACAAAAACTGAATTTAATACAGATACACAATAACTTTTCACAATACACACACAAACAATGACAGTATAACAATCGTTGACCAACATAATGCTCGGAACGTGCCCTGCACTACGCCCGATAGTCACTCGTCAAAGATCAAACGAATACTAACTCACTGTCCACGCTCGGGGGGTCTATTTATATAGAGGGGGTTCAAACAGACTTCTCGAACGACACAGAGATTCGATCAATAATCTTTTTTATTAGTTTTTGAAAAGTCATAACTGATGAACTGATGTAAACAAGTAACAATAGAACTATTGTAAATGGAAAGTGTTACAGGTCCCTTTCATAAATAGTTGTACAACAATACCCGACCTTTTAACATACACAATAGCGCAGTCCTATTAAATGATTTTTATGACTAGGCAAACCTTTTATACCCACCCCATTGTTACTTTTTCACTCTATTATCCACCCTTTACCATGAAATGCTAGAGATTTCGCGAACCTTCTTCAATATTATCACAATACTTTAAATATTTTATTTTATTTTGGTCTACACAACTCCATTAATCCCAACTAATTGGGATAGGGACCTATTCGGAATTCATAATGTTCGGATTATTGTTTAGGTCATCAGCCGAAAGACTGGTTTAAACCTCTAGAGGCTTTACTTAGTAAAACGAAGAGTGAGGTGGTTTACCATGCCTTCCTCTCTAAGTAGAAAGGTATGCTTATGAGCATGCCAGGCCCCCCGAAAAGCATCTACTTTCCTCCCTGCAAATGACATCTTCACTATATTCACTACAATGTCTCACTGTATAATAAAAATCATTACTCTCAGTGAATATAACTCGGATTAGTGTATTTTACACCTCTACCTTTTCTGTTCGTAAATACATTAGTATTTAATTGGCTGACCATGTGATAAGAAACATAACTATTTTTTGTAGTCCTGGAACTTACCCCCTTGGTGTGTGCGTGTGTGTGTAAAAGGTTAACTGACTTAAAACTTAATTAACAGATCGAGTGCAAATAATTTTACACTCTGCACGTACACTCATACACACAGACAAATCGCTAAAAACATGTTTTTGGGTTCAAGGGGTCTGAAAACGTGTATATCCGGTGAAAACTCGATTTCGAAAAAATCGATATGAAAACAATACTTTTCCTATATATTCATATAGGTAAAAGAAAGAAAAAATTAAAAATCTCATGGCAATTGTATATTCACCAAAGAGTACAAGAAATGACAATAAGAGCCGACACCACTACTCTACCTTTCCAGGTAGCAATGCAAGTCACTTAACAATATACATTTTTCATACAGTATGACATCTTAACTATTTCTACCCTAATGTCGCAACATGTAAGCTTGAATAATTTTAATTGTGACTCATGACGTAATCTCCAGTATTCTGTTCTTTCTTTGCGGTGGAGACGTAGTGCTTTAACAAAAAGCTCTAAGTTGACATGTCCAAAGGGCAAAGTAAATTCTAGTTGGGTAGGTTAATTCCGCACCTGATACGCACATTTAGATCCCCAGATAAGTGTTCGTATAATTTAATTTAGCGTAGATTTTATTATAGGGGTACTAATAAATGTGAGTAAAAAATGTGGAATAGAAAACAATTAATATTAGTATTTTATATGAATTTTCATAAATTAAACGGGTTTGATAAGATACCGTACTGGAAAATGAGATCAAGTACAGCAGATGGTTCCGTCATTTACACAAAGGCTTGAGTAGCCAGTCTACCATTAAATGAACTTGTTAGCTAACGGTATCTCAATATTGTATTTAAATTGTCTGTTCCCGTAAATTTTAATTAGAATGTCACAAAATTTTTATACATTTGTTCGGTTGATTTAAATTTTTGATACAACCTTCTGGTTGTAATTAATATATCGAATTCAGTTAATTATTTATTAATTATCAAAGGTAAAAAAAACACTTTAATTAAATATAAGCTTATTTTTAAATATCTGTTATCTGTGTGTTATTCATGTTTGTGTATGTTTTGGCAGGTTACTTTTCGATATTTTTTATTCACTCTCTAAATTTTTCCATGGGGAAAAATAGTTTATTTACATTCAATTAATTTTACATTAACTTGAATATTTTCATTATTTAATTACAATCATTATTTTGTAAAATTAATACCTCACAATTAACTTATATTTGAATCGGTCATTTCTGAAAGCCCATAAGTCAAAACAACTAACTTCTTGGAAAATTAAAAACTTGTAATTTATTATGTTTCAATTTAAAAACTATAAATTGTTCACAGAGGGTTGTCCCCTTTAATATAAAATATACTTTTGTCTTTTTAAAGACTTACCACTTGTTTACAAAAAATTGGAAATTTAGACTTAAGGTGTTTCTGAAATAAATTGGAGTAAAATGTTAACTTAGGTTGTTTTCTGTAAAATACGTTGTTAGACTTGTAGAAAATTGTGCTGTAAAATAATATTCATTCATTTATTTCAGTAGTTTACATTAGTGACTTAAGATAGCTTTTTGCAATAATAAAAATTGAAATTCTTAATTTTAAAAAAGAAAAATGTTGAATTTCAGGGCTATTCACGTTCATCATTGTCATGAACAGTAGTTATACACCTTAAAAAGATTTTGGCATAGAATCTTTGTATGGCTTCTTCCAATAGAAAGTAGAGCTTAAGCTTAAAATAACATCTACTTTCATTTTTAATTACAAGGGAACACTTTATGCAAATTGCCACTTTTTTCTTAAGGATAAACCTTTTCTTAATAAATAACTTAAGGAAAGCCAGACTTATGAGATTTTTGTAGGGATGGTGTGTTTACATTCAGTTAGTTCTAAAATGCACTAAATAAAAAATGTAAAATTTTGACTTGTGGGCTTTCTGAAATAACTGATTCATTGTAACAAATTCGATTATAGCTCATTATTTCAGATTGTAAAAGAAAGACTGGTATTTTATGAGAGACCAGCATTCCCCAGCTCATTTTGCTTCACGCCAAACTGAACTTAAAATGTTTAACTTCTCGCACAACCTTACACGTTTAAAACAAAATCACAAATAAACCCAATTAGAACATGAAGTAGGAATATTGTTGATATCAGCATGAATCACCAAAGAACGGAGAGAAATACGATCTGAGAATAACCTGAATTCATGTTACAAAAAATTAAGTAAAAATCTGTTTATTAAAAAAAATTGTATGGTCTCTTTAATTTTGTAAGATTTACATAAGATTCTACTTAGAAATTAATTGTGAAATTAGTATTTGGATATCCGTCTCGTAAATAAATTTAATTTTTTTTTTTTGGAAAATTAGGATGGTTTAATATGTGGGAAGAAAGGATACCCAAAATTAGTTCGATCTATTTCGCTGTTTCCATTTCCTCAAATCACTCTGAAAAGTTAAAAATCCTGTCTTACTTTTTCCTAGCATTCATAAAACTTTTTTAAAAATTCTCAATTTGGTTTTAAAGAAGGCCTTTGTACAGAATTGAATTTGCATAAATGTATTAAGGAAATTCATACAATTATTAATATTAAAGACTGCACTAAAGTAGCAGGTTTGTTTTTCATATCAAGAAACCTTTCGACACTGTGGATCATCCAATACTAATCATCAAACTGGAAGCTCCCAGAATTAGGAGCTTATGATAAAAATTTGTTTAAATCTTATATGCATCGTAGTTGTCAGGTTGTCAGAATAGGAAATGGTACCAATTAAATGAATAACATATGCAGTAGTATACCTCAAGGTTCTATTCTTGGTTCAATAGTATTCCTGATTTTTATTAATGATCTGTTTTAGGACCTTTTAAAGGTCCCATAACTGCTTTAGCGGATGACACAGCTCTCTCATATCGAGGATTAACTTGGGATTTTTTTACAGTCATATGCAACATGATCTTTTGCTCTTGGCACATGTGTTTTGTATCTTGTTTGTTATCTCTTGCTGTGCACTGTGGTTTCGTTTGATTAAATTGGGTTTAAATCTAGGAAAATCTGTTCATTTTAACTTTAGTCTTTCATTTATGATCAATTTCTGCGATATTATGAAGTGAACTATTTTAAAACATGTGTGATTAAGGGTTAATACAACAAACAAATAAAGTTAAATATCTTTGACTTCTATTTGAGCTATTAACGGATACAAAAATCGTACTGTAAGAGCCTATTCTAGGGATTTTGAGACTTACCTTTAAGGCATTTATTTGTATACTGTACAAGGTGCTCTTACATTACTTTTAGGCTTTTGGTAACCGAAAAGTAAAAACAGATAACAAAATAAAAACAAATTATTCTACTAGAAACGCGGGAAAAATAAAGACACGAAAACCAAATTGTACATTTTTCAGAAGTCATTTCTCTGTCTTGAGAGGCGGTTCGTTAACGTACTTCCATCCTATATACACAGTAATGTTTTACCACATCTTTTGAAAAATAAAATGAAAAATCATATCCTACGAGCAAGAACTTGAGATATTTTTTCAAGTTTAAAATAACTGTTCTCTGGTTAGTATTTATTTATATTTAATGTAATAGTTTTTCTGTTTCTGTGGTCATTTATATTTTAAAGTATAGTTTTAAAAGAAACATTGGTATTTTTCTCGATATTACAAATGTTTATAATCTTAATGTAAGTTTTTTTTTAAATGTATATTGTTATTAATATTGATATTTGTGTAAATTTAATTGTATTTATCATGTATGTTCGCTGTTTTATAAAACTGCTAAACGTTATCTTTGTTAAACTAAACTAAACGCTATCCTTTGTTATTTAATTTTTTTGTATATTCCTATGCGCGGCCATAAGTCATTGGAAGAAGTGTTTTTTGCGAATAAATATATTTAGTTAAAAAATATTCTAATATAGCTTAACTTATTAGTAAATTCAATTACATAATATGATAATTGATAATACATAATAATAATAATAATAATAATAATAATAATAATTGATAATATGATAATACATAATAATGATATATAATTATTTAACGAAATAAACTATGTAATAAATAAATATTAATGACAACTGCATAATAAAATGCTTTGTGTACAATAGAATAAATAGAAAAACGAAAAATTTATCCCAAACAAGGCCTTAGCGTAGTGGTCACCGCAAATGACTTCTACGATAGTGGTCCCGGTTTGATTTCCGGCCAGGTCTGGCATTCTTTCATCATACATTTTAATTAATCACCCTTCTTCGTCTGCGCTAGACATAATATGCACAACAGCCAGCTTTAAAACCAAAACAATACCCCAATAAAAGTAAATATGATTTAATTTTACCAATCACAATTCTTGCTGTTGTTTAGGTCAACAGCCGAAAGGTTGGTTTGAACCTCTAGAGGTTTTACTAAGTAAAAACGAGGAGTAAAGTGGTTTACCATTGCCTTCCTCACTGAGTTGAAAGAGTATGCTTATCAGCATGCCAGGCCCTCCGAAAAGCACTCACTTTCCACCCTGCAAATGACACCTTCACTTCATTCACCACAGGGTCTGGCTGCATAGTGAAATTCATTACTCTCAGAGGAGATAACTCTGACTAGTGTCTTTTACACCTCTACCTCTTCTGTTCTTAAATAGTTCAGTCATATAAGTGGCTAACTATGTGATAAGAATCAGAACTATTTTTTTTAGCCCTAGACCAAACACATAGAGTGCAATTAAAATAACACTCCACCTGCCCATTTTGGGCATCACAATTCTTGTGAAAATTAAAAAATTACACAATGTCATTTATAACCGATGTTACTCAAAAAGCTTTACGCTTTCCAAGAGTGAAAGAAGTTTTGAAATAGGTTGGGTAGTTTTTGAGATTACCTTACACAAACAAACATCCACTACTTCTTTATAGTATAAACTAGCGGGTCCCGCGTGGCTTCGCCCACGCAAACGTAAACAAAGAATCAGCTGTTTAAGTATACTCTCTGTATTTCTTATGGGAGGGTATTTTTGCGAATTCTACCATATAAAATAAAAATTTTGCAAAATCCTTTCTTAGCAACAGCTTAGAAAACTTAAAATGATCTATAAATCAAGACATCTCTTTTTATATAATAGATAGCGCCCCGTCGTGGCTTCGCCCATGCAATTTTAAGGCTATGATTCTGTATTTTAATTCGCTAATGACTTAAATCACAAATATAATTTTTTTGGAATTAAGTATAAAGAGCAACAATTATTTAACAAATACAACAATTCTGGAATTAATTCTGGTTAAAATGTAATTCCAATGTTAGGTCAAAAGATTAAACACTACGTACAGTACAACATCCGGAGTAAACATAGATTAAAAATCGTTGTTAAAGTCAATTTAACTTCTGAGAAAATAGCTACAGTTTTGTAATTGATCTGCTATTTACGTACGATAAGAATGTATATACTGGATGCTACGGAATATGCTATTGAGGGGGTAAATGTGTGTCGGAGAACAACCAGTACATAAGCGTATCGCTTCGCGCTCATTCCACAACCTCGCATCAGTAGAGGGAATTTTTGCAATTTCTTCCCTTTAAAATCAAAATTTTACAAAATCCTTTCTTAGTGCGTGCTTACACAACATAAGAAAGCTAACTTCCAAATTTCAAGTCTCTAGAGTCAGTAGTTTCGGCTGTGCGTTGATCTATAAATGAATCACCCAGGACATGTTGTCCTTTTATATAATAATATAAATATGTATTATCTGTTATGAATTTCCACCCTTCCTTATAGGCAGGAATTTATTTAAAGAAGTTAAAAGGAGGCATGAAAGTATGGCAAGAAGCGACCAAAACAGCAAAAATATAAATGCAAAATTTTAAAGCTGCAACTATCAACTTGCCAATGTTAATTCGTTTTTCAACCTTTCACTTAATTTACTCTGTTAGGCTATAAAGCTATATCAAGCGGAAAAAGAAACGAAAACCAACAAAAAAAATCCGTTTTATTGTCAACCACATAATGGAGTTTGTCTCTCTTTGTACTTTTAGATAGATTATAAAAAGTTTATTTATCTCAAGACTGAAGAGTGATCTTTTGTCATTACTTTCAAAAGCTTGCGTAGGCCTGTCTGAAGTTCCGTGTAAAATATCAGAATCGTCATTTTTATCACCTTACTAAATATTGAATTAATTAATTCATATAATGAAGGCTGCAATTATAATATATAATAATAATAAAAATAAAAATAATAATAATAATGCTTTATTCATCAGTAAAAGAAAATCTGGTGTGAAAGACACACACAACTTTCTCTTGCCAATGCAAATAATTTACAATATAACCTAACATTAGTAATAAAACATCAGAAATAAACAAAAACCTAACCTCTAAATATATAACCTTATTTTAATCATGACTGAAAGACGCAAAATGAAAATCGAACTCAGTTCGGCTTAAAAATATAGAAAATCACTCTTTCACGCTAAACTAGGCCCTGTAGAGAAAAATGCTTTATATAAAAGTTGTAGATCTTTTTATTTCCTATAAAATTAATTATATACACTTTTGTCGTAAAATGCATACTTAGGCCGAAATAAAAAAAATCGATTTTTCACACGTTTTCGTGAGAAAAAACAGAAAATTGCTAATTACTGCTAAACTAAGCGTTATACAAAAAAAAATGTTTGCTATAAAAGTTGTAGGTTTTTACATTCTCTACAACTTTTATTATATAAATGTTTCCGCTAAAATTTGTATTAAAGCCGTAATCTCAAAAAAACAATTTCTTTACGTGAAATCAACCTTACCAATAATTTCAGCAAACATGGCGCCTACCCTATCTTGTAGAGAATAAAAAATTTAATAAACCAGGCGATTTTTAAAAAAAATCGTAGGACCAGTTTTTGACAAAATCGCAAAAAAGTGAAAAATTACACGAATAAACTACTACTTCCGGTTGACCGATTTTGATGTAAATGTTCGTGTTGGGTCCGGTAGTGGTATGTAACTTAATTTTCAGGTTTTAAGTTCGTACGTTGTTCCGTTCTTGAGATATTCTGTTCACACACATACACACACACACACACACACACACACACACACACACACCAATCGCTAAAAACATGTTTTTTATTGGTTCAGGGGGTCTGAAAACGTGTAGATCCGGTGAAAACTCGATTTCGAAAAATCAACATGGAAACAATACTTTCCTTCATATACTATATTCATACAGGCAAGCGAAAGTAAAAATACGTCCGTTAAAATAGCACTGCATTTTTTCCCGCTTAATCTGAAAACCGTCAGCGCGGTTAGCAGCACATATTTTAAAAGTAACTAACATTATCACTTAAACATCAATGACAAAATTGAAATAAATAAAATGAAATAAAACATACACGCCTATTTCTTATCTCCACATTACAATATTTCTTACTGGCAAGGACTCATGCGTAAGGACTCATTTGTACATGAAACACGTCTACAACAATCAATACATAAATTGCAGAGATTAAGTACAACAAAAAATGTTAATACATTTTTCTTAATACATACTTTTACTATCAAAATTATAATTTAATAAATTATTAAACTCAGATATCAGATAAAATCTGTAATTCCATGATTCCTGACAAACTTCGCCAACTGCAACCAATTTTTACTTTCTATTGCCTATATGAATATATAGGAAGTAAAGTATTGTTTTCATGTCGATTTTAAGAAATCAAGTTTTCACCGGATCTACACGTTTTTCACATATCAGAGTGCGTAAAAACATGTTTTTAGCGATTGGTCTGTGTGTGTGTGTGTGTATACAAAATATCTTAAGAACGGAACATCGTACGAACGTGAAACTTAAAACTTACGTTACATAACACAAACGGACCCGACACGAACATTTTCATCAAAATCGGTCAACCGGAAGTAGTAGTTTATTCGTGTAATTTTTCACTTTTTTGTGATTTTCTCAAAAGATGGTCCTACGATTTGTTTAAAAATCACCTGGTTTATTTAATTTTTCATTCTCTACAAGATAGGGTAGGCGCCATGTTTGCTGAAATTCTTGGTAAAGCTGTTTTTACGTAAAGAAGTTGTTTTCTTTTGACATTACGGCTTTAATATAAATTTCAGCGCAAAAATTTATATAATAAAAGTTGTAGAGAATTTAAAAACCTATAACTTTTATTTCAAACATTTTTTCGTATAACCCTTAGTTTAGCAGTAATTAGCGATTTTCTTTTTTTTTCTCACGAAAACGTGTGAAAAATCGATTTTATTTAGATTTCGGCCTTAGTATGACAAACGTGTATATAATTAAATTTATAGGAAATAAAAAGATCTACAACTTTTATATAGACCATTTTTCTCTACAGAGGCTACTTTAGTCTGAAAGAGTGATATTTCATATTTTTAAGCCGAACTGAGTTCTATTTTCATTTTGCGTCTTTCAGTCATGATTAAAATAAGGTTATATTTTTAGAGGTTAGTTTTTTGTTTATTTCTAATGTTTTATTACTAATGTTAGGTTATATTGTTAATTAGTTGCATTGGCAAGAGAAAGTTGTGTGAGTGTTTCACACTAGATTTTTTCCATTCAAGTACTCCTCAAACACATGCCTCGATATAGCACCTCAACCGAACCATTTTCTACTAATTTCAGCTAAGGCTGCAATTATAATTTATTGTATCATGCTTTGCTAAATATTTGATTTTATATATTACATTAACCTGTTTTCCTTCGAGCAAACTAAATACTTAACGAACATTAAAACAGTCTCGTGTCATCTGAAGACACAATTCGGAAAACATAGAATAGTTAATAGCTTCAAGTACCTCCGGGAGATAATACAACCAAAGACCAGCAGAAAGGAAGCGAAAAGCAGACGAAGAGAGATGGCCTATGCACTCCGAGGAACTCACCACTTGTATAAACAGAAAGCATTCTCAAGACAAACCAAGATTAAAAATCTGGTGTGAAACACTCACTCAACCTTCTCTTGCCAATGCAAATAATTAACAATATAACCTAACATTAGTAATAAAACATTAGAAATAAACAAACAACTAAACTCAAAAACTATACCCTTACTTGAATCAGGTGTGAAAGACGCAAAATGAAAATGGACCTGTTTGGCTTAAAAATACGGAAAATCACTGTTTCACGCTAAATTAGGCTCTGTAAAGAAAAATGCTGTATATAAAAGTTGTAGATCTGTTAATTTTCTATGAATTTGAATATTTAAACTATTGTCGTAAAATGCATACTAAGGCCAAAATCTTGGCTCGTAATTCTATAACAATAACTTCTTCTTTTTTTTTTTTTGTTTAACGTCCGACTGTTCTGCAATTACTGCTAATGCAGACGGTGAAGGATGAAATGAATTTTTGTAACGTATGCCGTGCCTGAATGGGATTTGAACCCAAGACCGCATGATGAGAGGTGAGCACGTTACCAACTACGCCAATGCGGCCGGCGTAGTTATTAACAATAACTATTTTGTACTGAATACAGTATCAAGATTGCCAGTTATAAGTTAGCAAAATTTAGTATTCTTCCAAGATTTGTGAAAAAGTTAATGCGGCTTTCTGACCATTATTTCAAGTTGAATTGAATTATTGAACGATATTTTAAGATCAATACAATTGTAATTCTCCTGGCAAAACTAAACAAGGATTGCAATCAATCTTCTTTCGTTATATTTAACATTTCCAGAACCCTGTTTTATGTAATAGTGTACCCGTGTGCGCGTGTATGTTTAAGTTAAGAATTCGCTGTATACTCAATTCATTCGTTTCTCTTGCAGAATTTGCCTTAAGGCTTCTTCATATACTTTTGATACTCTATTGTAACGTTAATAGAATTTATTCTTAGATACCAAGTCAAACATTTTCTCTTTTTAATTCTATCTAAAGAAATTGAATCGGAAAATATGTGGTATTTCACTGGTATGTGATTGAAGTTATTTATTTATTAAACGTCGAATTCAATTCATGTCTAGTTTCAATTGATCTTAATCAAATATAAATATTTTCTTGTTTCATCATCTAAATTAACTTTCAATCAACCCAATATAAGTAGCCTATAGCAATTTTATTTTCTCACGCTCTAAATTGTAGAATACCAATTTTACTTTCTCTTTCCTATACCAATATATAGGAAGGAAAGTATTGTTTTCATGTCGATTTTTCAAAATCGAGTTTTCACCAGATCTACACGTTTTCGGACCCCCTGAACCCAAAAACCATGTTTTTAGCGATTGGTCTGCGTGCGTGCGTGCGTGTGTGTGTGTGTGCGTGCGCGCGCGCGCGTGTGTGTGTATGTGTGTGTGTGTGTGAACAGAATATCTCAAAAACGGAACATTGTACGAACTTGAAACTTGAAACTTAAGTTACATACCACTACCGAACCCGACACGAACATTTTCATCAAAATCGGTCAACCGGAAGTAGTAGTTTATTCATGTCATTTTTCACTTTTTTGCTATATTCTCAAAAACTGGTCCTACGATTTTTTTTAATATCGCTTGGTTTACTAAAATTTTTATGCTCTACAAGATAGGGTAGGCGCCATGTTTGCTGAAATTCTTGGTCATGCTGTTTTCACGTAAAAATATTGTCTTCTTAAGATCACGGCTTGAATATGCGTTTTATAAAGAAGAAGTTGTAGAGAATTTAAAACCCGACAACTTTTAATTTGAACACTTTTTTGTATAACGCTTAGTTTAGCGGTAATTAGCAATTTTTTGTTTTTTTCTCACGAAAATATGTAAAAAAATCTATTTTTTTAAGATTTCGGCCTTGTTATGCATTTTACGACTAAAGTGTATATTATTAAATTTATAGAAAATTAAAAGATCTACAACTTTATTTCTAGGATTTTTCTCTACAAAGCCTCGTTTAACGTGAAAGAGTGATTTTCCATATTTTTTAGCCAAACAGGTCAATTTTCATTTTCCGTCGTTCGCTCATGATTAAAATAAGGTTATGTTTTTTTGAGGTTAGTTTTTTGTTTATTTCTAATGTTTTCGTACTAATGTTAGGTTACATTGTTTAAATTATTTGCATTGGCAAGAGAAAGTTGTGTGAGTGTTTCACACCAGATTTTTTACTTTATTTTGTTTTACATTATAAATATAGGTAAGAAATGTTGTTTTCGTGTTAGTTTTTGAAGTAGATTATTCACCGGAAATACACATTTTCAGGTTCTCTAAGCCCAAAAATATGTTTTACCGATTTGTGTGCGCGCGTTCGTGTCTAGGTCTCGGTGTGGAATCGTGCGTGCGTGTTTTGAGTGTGTGCGGGGGTCAATTATTAGAAGATATTCCATTAGAATCAAGATGCCGGATGTACTATCAGCACGACAGTGTTCCTGCCCACTTCTTACGTGTCGTATCGGTATACTTAAATGAGAAATTTCCCGAGCGATGGATTGGCCACGGTGGACTTCATACAGATATAAGATGAATTAATGTCCCATAGCCGAGCGAGTGAGAGGGAGATATGTAGCATAACTACGCATGCGCCCAAAGGTCTTTACCGTTATAATCCAAATCTGAAAACATACTACAGTAGTTATCTTGCTTGTTAGTTTACTGCGTGCATAAACGCTTGCTCACTACAATGAGTAAAATTTATACAATGTTGCTGGAATGACGCATATTGGTTGTGCGAGTGAGAGCGTTATGCATTCTCTCACTTCCACGACTACGGGACTTTAGTTCATTTGAATACTGTACCTGGCCTCCAAGATCACCAAATCTAACGCCGTTAGATTCTTGTGTTTGTTGTTTAGGTCAACAGCTGAAAGGCTGGTTTGAACCTCTAGAGGTTTTACTAAGTAAAAACGAGGAGTAAGGTGGTTTACCATGCCTTCCTCACCGAGTTGAAAGATTATGCTTATCAGCATGCCAGGCCCTCCGAAAAGCACTCACTTTCCATCCTGCAAATGACACCTTCACTTCATTCACCACAGATTTTTGTGTATGGGTTGGAAGAATAGTATTGTATAAAAGAAAAAAGTTAATACACGAGAAAAGTTATTGGATTTTATTGCAGATGCCACCACACGAATCAAGAATAACCGTACATCATTGCGGAGAGCTAGCGAACAATTCGAAAGCGAGTTGCAAAATGTATCAAAGTACAACGAACAAATTTTCGATACTTTACTTAAACTTACTTCAAACATTTATTAAAAATGTACCAATAATTTTTTTGTTTTATTGCGGTATTAATTTGAACGTTACATTCAATTTTGAAATTCCTTAGTTTTCATACGGTAAGTGTTAGTAATGAAATTTAATTTCATCAACTATTATTTGTTTTTAATAAGCATAATTTACTTGGAATTTTTGAGAAATAAATTTTCTACAAGTTTTGTTTTAAAATTGCGTGTCTACCCTACCTATTTAACAAAGTTATTGTACATCAAACGTGAAAAATTTGTTTCCCAACCCCTTTTTTATGTTTCACGCAGTATATCGTAAAAAGCAAGAGACATACATATTATTTTTTATATTATTGGACCAAATTAATTCAGTTTATCACGTCAAAAACCATAACAAACAACTGAATTTGCCCCTTAATTTACCGTCCCAGAATTCCAGCATGTATTATTTCACCCAGGGTACAACATTTTGGCCGCAATCTTTTGCTAGCCGTAACTCGCTTACAAAAAATTTCTGGACCTATGTTAATATAAACTTTTTTTCATTAGGTTTGCTAGTACTAAACGCTTAACACATATCAGAGTGCGTATGTAAAACATCCGGTATAGCCTATAAGATGAGAAATATTTGTTCTAACGTTCCAAATATCGTTTTCAAAGCCTTTTAAGTCTTTTATATATATATATTATTTTAAACAAGAATAGTAACAAGGGTGAACAGTCACCCCAAGCACACTAATACAATAGGGACTAACAACAAAATTGAACTTTTGCAGCGATTGACCTAAGTAAAGAATAGTGAGACACAGCCACACAGTAACGGAAACAGTGAGGCAATATAACCCTCCCTGGGTAATAAATCAACCCTGTTACCAACCGAAGGTTAACCGTCTTCAGGACATCAACATCGTTCTAAGTTTAGGCTTGAGTAACCTGTTCCGATGCTTATCGACTCAAAGAACATACTTTTCCAAAAGGAAATTTTGTTTTGCTTAACCCTAGAAAGCTAATTTTATCAAAAAGTTTCATTAAAGCTAATGTATCGTAAAATTTACGACTGATGGTATATTTAAAAAAAATTGTTTTAGGCGAATATACTTATTTTCATTAAATATTACAATTAAAAGTGCATACCTTAAAATATTGTTTTATGCTATGAAAGGTTTTAAAAGTTCTTCAGCACACTCAACACAACACTTTGCACGATGCTGAGCACAAATCGGCTTGTTGAACGCACGGCAGTACACGGACGTCTTTCTCCTCTTGGCAGATGGACATATCTTGAAAATTTTTCTTGCACCTTGTTCAGAATGACCAACTTGAGGTTTTGCCAATGGTACACCCAAAATATCTGCAATGGATTGCCGGAGTTGCCTTCGTAAATTTGGGTTTTCCAAACGTACTCCTAACCACGGTGCCCTAGTTCATAATGAAGTTCTTTTGCAAAATCTCGTCTTGGCTTTGGTTTCTGGCTCAGCTTAACAATGTTGTGGACATAAATCACACAAGAATTCACCAATATGATGTATGTTTATCATACCGAAAAACATACAGACTGGCCACCTTCTAGTTTTTCGGCTACACGACATTTGGTTATACATCTGGTCCAAGGAGTCCACTGCCCCTTTAGTTGCGTTGTATGTTTCAATAATGTGAGGTTTTTTTTGAAACAGGATTTACAGTAGGTTTTTCATGTACTAAAACTAGATTTCATCGCTAAAAACTAACTTTGTACAGAAACAAATCGTAAAAAATATTTAACTAAAAAAACAAAACATAGGTACGGTAAGGCTAATGAGTCGTAAAATTTACGAGCTGTATTCAAAAAAACGGACTGACAGATTGCACTGATTGCAAACGAAAGCATGCCTGGACGGGCCAGTATGATAAATTAGTAGACCAAAAAGAACGAGTTTCTTGCTCGCCGCTTCAAGGGGAGGGAACTAAATAACTGATTCGCGCTCGTAGGAAATACGATACATTAGCTTTCTAGGGTTAAATATTTATGTATTCTCTGAAATCTTTGAGAAAGAGGTCCGTTAACTTTTTAACCACCTGGTATAACAATATTGCAGAAATGAAACTTATCATTTCAACGGCAATAAAAATCAATGCGAATTTAAAGGTACGAATATAAAATGAGTTTAAGTAAAGGTAGTAAAGTTTAATATGATACGGAGTAAATATGGCGAAGCAATATCAGCGTTCGTAATATGAAAAGCATTTCTATAATACGGGCCTTTGTAGGAAGACTAGATTACAAAATTTAATGCGCAAAAAGAAGTTAAACGACAGGAGTGTGTTAAATGGGACGGAAAGTAAAGGTAAAAAAAATATTCAATTTTCCACTTTTATCGCATTCTGATCATAGTAACAGTATGGCTGGTAAAATCAGCTTTTCAACTGAGACTTGAATTTTATATGGAAAGGCGTCGTGCGTTCGTTGTGCGTTGAGTCGGGGACTGGACGAGATATAGACTACTTTACGCGACGAACCGCTTAAATTCTCCTCCAACAGGAAAATATTAATAACCCTACGCGACATCTGACGGCAGTTGTTGTAAGTTAGTGCAGAATCATTGGCCTGTACTGCAAGATAAAACTGGTAGGTAAAAAAAGGTTACGTTTTAAACTCTTGCCTTTACCGAAAATTATTTCGTATTTATGAACAGAATAAAAATCTGCTTAAGTAGATGCTACCGATGGATGTAAATTTAATGCAAGCACGTGCTTATTTTACTACCTAAACGTTCATAATATTGAAAGGGATTTAATTTTAAAAAATAATTTAAATCCTACTTACTTTTATATATGCGAAATCCTTCATTGGCTGAATGATTGACTCATTCATAAGTGATTCTCTTACTTCCCGACGACTTAGAAAGATGAAATTCAATACATTGGTTTCTTAGTTAATTTGTTAAGATGTAAGGATATGTGAGTACAATACTAATATATAGAAAATATAATATAGAATCTATAGGGAAGGAAAGTATTATTTTCATGTCGGTTTTCAGAAATCGAGTTTTCACCGAATATACATGTTTTCATTACCCATGAAAATAACTCATAAAAACTAAACTCATAAAACTCATAAACTCATAAACTCATTAAAACTTTGTTAAAATCATAATTTTAACAAAAAACATGTTTTTAGTGATTGATGTGCGTGTGTGTGTGTGCGCGCGCGCACGTTCGTGAGTGTGTGCGTGATTAGGGCTATTGAGAGACATTGGTATTGATATACACCGGCGTACTGAAGACACAAAACTGGCCGAGGACATACACTTGGTCCTCGGAACGTTTAACTTTGAAATTCGTATTATACAGCCGCGTTCAATTCAGAAATATATGTATTTGTAAGAAAATAAAATGTCTAATTTTAGTATGATTTACCCGATTAGTTACTTCCAAATGTGTCTCCCACGTAGCGCTGACACTTGAGAGTCATACACACCACATACACTCTTTATTGTCCAAAGTCGCATAAGCGAGGACTCACGAGCCATTTTCTCATAGTTAAAAAAACATTAAAATAAGTCCTCAGTTGCATTCTCTATCAGCCCTATGGGTAAACAAAGTTCACTTCAAGTGAAATATTTAACACGTTGTGTAACAAAGAAGAACGTGCAACATGTAAGTAGTATGTATTATTCGTAAAAATAAATTATACGAAACCAACAGAATAAAGTACGCCAACAGGAGTACTGTATCAATTTAGGCTAGGGTAATGCTTTGTTCATCTTCTACACAAATGACCAACTGCATTCTTCCGTTTTATTATTACTAAGCTTGCAAGATTGGCAATAAGAAATATTAGAAAAGAAAAGATTTCTTATTTTTGACAGATGGATCATCCTATTGCTCTAGCAGATCTTGACAGTAAAACGACTTGACGAAGGAAGGATTTCATTAAACAATTTTCTCTTTTATCCCAGTCGAAAATAATTGCAGTTTTATAAGATTAAACGAAACTCATATAAAAGTATGTCCGTTATAGAGATAACTTTTTTTTAAATTTATTACCGTATTGAAATTAAAAATAATTGGAATATAAGTTCCAAGTTTCAACCTCGTTCCTTATTCCATTTTTGAGATATTTTGTTCACATACAGACCAATCACTAGTTTTTTTGAGTTCAGGGGGCCTGAAAACGTGTATTTCTGGTGAAAACTTGTTTTTGAAAAATCGACATGAATACAATACTTTCCTTTACTAAATTCTTATAGGGCATGATTGAGTAAATAGACAATTGTACTGTATAACACATAATACTCATCTCCACTGGACTAAAAACCTCTTATGTGATAAACGACAAATTTTACAGGGGGTGGAAAAAATCGTCTCTACTCCTTACATAAGACTATTGGGATTATAAATAAGAGATTACAAATGAAATACATTTTTATATTTATGCACGTAGGAGAATTCACAAACCATTGAATGAAAAGATTCGGTTTAGAATACATAAAAGCCCTAAATTGGACAAAACTGACACATAGGTGGTTTTTTCAGTCCAGCAACGTCATGTAAGTCTTACCGTCCACAAATATCTTGACAGCAGTTCTGTAAATAACGTGATACCCCTGATATAATATATATACTAGTCTTACCATACATAAAAATTTTGACAACTGTACTGTAAATAACCTTAGACCCCCGATATTTTAAATACAACCATCGTCAATTTATAGTACATTACAGTTCAATATTTATTAATTGTCTATTTATAATTTCTCTTGCCCTATATGAATATAAGAACGAAAGTTTTGTTTTCTTGACAATTTTTCGAAATGGAGTTTTCACCGGATCTACACGTTTTCAGACCCCCTGAATCCAAAAACATGTTTTTAGCGATTGGTCTGTGTGTGTGTCTGTGTTTGTATGTGTGAGTGTGAACAGAATATCTCAAGAACGGAACATCGTGCGAACTTGAAACTTAAAACTTAAGTTAAATACCACTACTGGACCCGACACGAACATTTTCATCAAAATCGGTCACCCGGAAGTAGTAGTTTATTCGTGTAATTTTTCACTATTTGCAATTTTCTCAAAAACTGGTCCTACGATTTTTTTAAAAGTCGCCTAGTTTACTACATTTTTTGTGCTCCACAAGATAGGGTAGGCGCCATGTTTGTTGAAATTCGTGTTGACGCCGTTTTCACGTAAAAAAATGGTTTTCTTATGATTACGGCTTTAATATGCATTTTAACGAAAAAAAGTGTATAATAAAAGTTGTAGAGAATTTAAAATCCTACACCTTTTATTTCAAACATATTTTTGTATAACTTTTTCTGTTTTTTTCCACGAAAACCTGTGAAAAATCAATTTTTTTTAAGTTTTCGGCTTTAGAATGCGTTTTATGACAAAAGGGTATTTAATCAAATTTATAGGAAATTAAAATATCTCTAACTTTTATTCAAAGCATTTTTCTCTACAGAGCCTAGTTTAGCGTGAAAGAGTGATTTTCCGTATTTTTAAGCCAAACTAAAGTTGATTTTCATTTTGCGTCTTTTACTCATGATTAAAATTAGGTTATGTTTCTTGAGGTTAGATTTTTGTTAGTTCTCTTTTTACTTTCTCTTATCTATATGAATATATAAGAAGGAAAGTATTGTTTTAATGTCGATTTTTCGAAATAGAGTTTTCACCGGATCTACACGTTTTCAGACCCCCTAAATCCAAAAAAACTTGTTTTTTTTAATTTCGAATGTTTTATTTTTAATGTTAGGTTATATTGGGCATTATTTGAATTGGCAAGAGAAAGTTATGTGAGTGTTTCAAACCAGATTTTTAAATATAAGGGACAAAGGAAATTCCTATCCGACGTTAACCTAATATTTATTTTTATTCCATTTTATATAATGTCCAAACCTTAAAGGCAGAGCGGTTTTCTCGTTGCTTAATACCTTTCATACCACTAGAAAAGCCTCAATTATAGTCCTTCGTAAACTTAGAGGGAAAGCTATGTAGGTATATAACGTATTTTTGTTTCAAGAGTAATTTAAACTTGGCGTTTCCCTAATGTCGACTGAGGTTTGTTACACATTGAAACGGTGTGCGGTGTTACTGTTTCGTTATAGTAGTTGTTACGGCGCTTGTTTTGTATTATGCATTATTTATAACGGATTGTTTATTACTTTATGCCTGTAATTAATCCGAATAAACACTCGTTTTTATTAATTAGTAACTCACTCTTTACCTATTAAATAATACCATTAAAAACCATTTTTTACTTTCTCTTGCCTTGTATTATATTACGTAGGGAAGAAAAATATTGTTCATATGTTGATTTTCGAAATCGAGTTTTTAATATATATACACGTTTTCAGGCTCCCTGAACCCATTAAACATGTTTTTACCAATTCGTGTCTGTGTTTGTGCGTGTCTGTAAACAAAATATCTCTAAAACGGAAATTGAAATTTAAGTTTTGTTCCACTAAACCTGACGAGATGCCGGCCGCATTGGCGTAGTTCGTAACGTGCTCGCCTCTCATCATGCAATCTTACGTTCGAATCCCATTCAGGCACGGCATATTTTCATACGTTACAAAAAATCATTTCATCCTTCACCTTCTGCATTAGCAGTAATTCCAAAAGTCGGACGTTAAACCCCCAAAAAAATACCTGACATGACATTTTTATCAAAATCGATCAATCAAAAGTTGTAGCTAGTTTATTCGTGCAATTTTCTTTTTTTGCGATTTTCTCAAAAACGGCTCGTAAGACGTTTTTAAAAATCGCCTCGTTTACTATATGTTTTTTCTTCTACAAGATAAGATAAGCGGCATATCTGCTGTAATTCTTAGGAAGGCTTTGCTCTCGTAGAAAAAAAGTCTGGGGTGAAACACTCACACAACTTTCTCTTGCCAATGCAAATAATGACCAATATAACCTAACATTAGTAATAAACAAAAAACTAAACTCAAAAAACATAACCTTACTTTAATCATGAGTGAAAGACGCAAAATGAAAATCGATCTGTTTGGCTTAAAAATACAGAAAATCACTCTTTCACGCTAAACTAGGCTCTGTAGAGAAAAATGCTACAAATAAAAGTTGCAGATCTTTTTATTTCCTATAAAATTAATTATATACACTTTTGTCATAAAACGCATTCTAAGCCGAAATCTTAAAAAAGTCGATTTTTCACACGTTTTCGTGAGAAAAAACAGAAAATTGCTAATTACCGCTAAACTAAGCGTTATACAAAAATATGTTTCAAACAGTATTGTAGAATTTTAAATTCTCTACAACTTTTATTATATACATTTTTGCGCTAAAAGGCATATTAAAGCCGCAATCTTAAAAAAAAAAATTGTTTACGTGAAAACAGCCTGACCAAGAATTTCAGCAAACCTGGCGCCTACCCTATCTTGTAGAGCATAAAAAATTCAGTAAACCAAGCGATTTTAAAAAAATCGTAGGACCAGTTTTTGAGAAAATCGCAAAAAAAGTGAAAAATTACACGAATAAAATACTACTTCCGGTCAACCGATTTTGATGAAAATATCCGTGTCGGGTCCGGTAGTGGTATTTAACTTAAGTTTCAAGTTTCAAGTTCGTACGATGTTCCGATCTTGAGATATTCTGTTCACACAGAAACACACGCGCGCGCGCGCACACACACACACACACACACGCACACACATATAGAGCAATCGCTAAAAACATGTTTTTTGGGTTCAGGGGGTCTGAAAACGTGTAGATCCGGTGAAAACTCGACATCGAAAAATTGACATGAAAATAATACCTTCCTTTCTATATGTTCAAATAGGCAAGAGAAAGTAAAAATGTTTTTGTTTACGCTTGCGGCCTTAGCATGAGTTCTGAAGCAAAATTGTAGCTTACCTATATAACTTAAGGGGACCCGGAATACCTATCTCTATAATGTTAATGTAAGGAAAATTTTTCCAAAAACTGTTTGAATTATCCCGTCCTATTTTCTTTTGATTATGTTTCAGGCTATTTTACATCCACTGAGTTAGTAGCATATCGATATATTGTCAGAAAGATAAGAAATTTTTTTTTAATTACCATTTTTGAAAATCATAACTTTTTGCTCATTGAAGTGGAAAATAAATATTTAAACACATTATTTAATTGTAATATTATCTCAGTACATTGAAATCACAATATGAAAGGCTGTGCTAAAATTTCATTAAAATCCATTTACAGTTGGCTAAAAATATGTTCCTTATGTGTCAAAAATTGCTATTTACGGGTAACAAGAAAAATCTGGTGTGAAACACTCACACAACTACACAACTTTCTCTTACCAATGCAAAAAATGACCAATATACCTAACATTAGTAATAAAACATAAGAAATAAACAAAAAACTAATCTCGAAAAACATAACCTTATTTTAATCATGAGTGAAAGACGCAAAATAAAAATCGACCTGTTTGGCTTAAAAATACGGAAAATCACAATTTCACGCTAAACTAGGTTCTGTAGAGAAAAATTCTTTGCATAAAAATTGTAGATCTTTTAATTTTCTATAAATTTGATTATTATTTTTGTCGTAAATTGCATATTAAGGCCGGAATCTTTTAAAAAAATAATTTTTAAATTCTCTACATTTGTAATTTATAATTTTTTGCGCTAAATGCATATTAAAGCCGTAATCTTAAAAAAATATTTTTTTACGTGAAAACAGCCTCGCCAAGAATTTCAGCAAACATGGCGCCAACCCTATCTTGTAGAGCATAAAAAATTTAGTAAACAAGTCAATTTTAAGAAAAATCGTCATGAAAATAATACTTTCCTTCCTATACATTTATATAGGCAAGAGAAAGTAAAAAATCTGGTGTGAAACACTCACACAACTTTCTCTTGCCAATGCAAATAATTAACAATAAATAAAAACATTATTAATAAGAAATAAAAAGATCTACAACTTTTATAAAAAGAATTTTTCTCTACAGAGCCTAGTTTAGCGTAAAAGAGTGATTTTCCGTATTTTCACATATCAGAGTGCGTATTTTCATTTTGCGTCTTTCAGTCATGATTAAAATAAGGTTATGATTACTGAGGTTAGTTTTTTGTTTATTTGTAATGTTTCATTACTAATGTTAGGTTGTATTGTTGAAATTATTTGCATTGGCAAGAGAAAGTTGTGTGATTGTTTCACACCACATTTTTTATAATAACGCTGCGTTACATGGATAGTGCAATATATTTTCAACCTACATAGATTTATAAATAAATTCCCAACCTTTCTGAGAAATCTTTCTTGTGAAGTCTATCAGACTTTACCTGTCAAATAACCGCTAGTTGAGTAAAGGTGAAATAGCAAACCTGTCAGGTATGCTTCCTACCACTTCCTTATTACTCCAAACATTGACCCTGCTTTTTCAACTGCTCTTAATTTTCAAGCTTTCATCTATCAACAGAATTTCCACCTTGTTTGCTCAACTGATGGTGTAACCGTATCTTCCATATTAACAAATTATACATTTATATCTTTTGTGAGACACTCGCACGAATTTCTCTTGCGAATGTAAATAGTTAAAAATCTGGTGTGAAACACTCACACAATTTTCTCTTGCCAATGCAAATAATGAACAATAAACCTAACATTAGTAATAAAACATTAGAAATAAAGAAAAAACTAACCTCAATAAACATAACCTAATTTTAATCATGTATGAAAAAAACGCAAAATGAAAATCAACCTCAGTTTGGCTTAAAACTACGGAAAATCACTCTTTCATACTAAACTACTCTCTGCAGAGAAAAATGCTTAAAATAAAAGTTGTAGATCTTTTAATTTTCTATAAATTTGATTATATACACTTTTGTCATAAAATGCATACTAAGGCCGAAATCTTAAACAAAATCAATTTTTCACACGTTTTCGTGAGAAAAAAACAGAAAATCGCTAATTACTGCTAAACTAAGTAAGCGTTATACAAAAAAATGTTTGAAGTATAAGTTGTAGAATTTTTAATTCTCTACAGCTTCGGCTATATACATTTTTGCGGTAAAATGCTTAATAAAGCCGCTATCTTAAAAAAACAAATTTTTTGCGTAAAAGCAGCCTCACCAAAAATTTCAGCAAGCATGGCGCCTACCTTATCTTGTAGAACATATAAAATTTAGTAAATCAGGTGATTTTAAAACATATCGTAAGACTAGTTTTTGAGAAAATCGCAAAAAAGTGAAAAATTACCCGAATAAACTACTACTTTCGGTTGACCGATTTTGATGAAAATGTTCGTGTCGGGTCCGGTAGTGGTATATAACTTAAGTTTTAAGTTTCAGGTTTGTACGATGTTCCGTTCTTGAGATATTTTGTATACATACACACACACACACACACACACACACACACAAACACACACACACACACACACACACACACACACACACACACATATATATATATATATACACACACAGACCAATTGCTAAAAACATGTTTTTTGGGTTCAGGGGGTCGGAAAACGTGTAGATCCGGTGAAAACTCGATTTCTTAAAATCGACATGAAAACAATACTTCCCTTATTACGAGGGTAGGCTGATAAGTAATGCACACATGCTTGTAGAAGACGAACAAAAAGAAATAGCAAGATGGGGTAAATAACAAATTAAAGTACAAATCTTAACCTACCAAATATCTATTTATTTTTCAATATAGTCACCGTTAAGCATTACACATTTCTCCCAACGTTTAACAAGTTTTTTCATTCCGTCACTGAAAAATTCTTCCGACTTTCCTCGAACCCAGGACGCAATAGCTGCCTTCACCTCATTGTCCGAGCTGTAATGATTACCCTTAAGGTCTCTCTTCAGTAGAGGAAAAAAATAAAAATCGCAAGGCGCAAGGTCGGGAGAATACGGAGGGTGTAAAATTGGTTTGAAACTTCAGGTTTCTCAGAGCCTCTCCAGTTGCACGCGAAGTGTGTGGACGAGCATTGTCGTGTTGCAAAATTATTGGCGCCAGGTTGCCTCTAACACGACAAACTCGACGTCGGAGGTGTTTCAGAGTCTGTATATACTGAGCAGAATTTACCGTTGCCCCTCGTTCCAGATAATCAGTCACATAAACTCGGCGAGCATCCCAAAACACAGTCAAAAGAATTTTTTTTGCGGACGGTTGTGTTTTGAACTTTTTCACAACAGGAGAATGTGGATGACGATATTCAGCGCTCTGCCTTTTTTCTTCGGGATCGTAATGATGAACCCATGACTCGTCCCCCGTCACAATATTCAAAAGAAAGTCGTCTCCTTCGTCACGGTAGCGCTTCAAAAGTTGTTCAATTCGCGTTGTTTAATTCTCGTTGACATAGCACCAGAACACGACGCCATACTTCCACTACTCAAAACAAACTGAATGAAAGCAACGCCTTCAAACTGCGCAGACTTGTAGAGGAGAAATAGTACTTCCACATGCCACCAGGCGCGCTACTGAAGTTTATTTAGTTGTCTTCTACAAGCATGTGTGCATTACTTATCAGCCTACCCTCGTATATATTCATATAGGCAAGAGAAAGTAAAAATAGAACCTATGTTTAATCATTAGTAAACAATGTAAAATGAACAACATAACGTAATTTTAATCATCAGTGAATCACGCAAAGTTAAAATCAATCTCCGTTTGACGTAAACATACGGAAAATCAATAATTGACGCTAAACTAATCTCTAAAAAAATATTCAGAATAAAAGTTGTAGCTTTTTTAATTTCCTATAACTTTGATTAATTCACTTCTCTTGTAAAATGCATACCAAGGCTGCAATCTTAAAAAGTCCGTTTTTACCGATTTTGATGAGCAAGATAAAGAGATCTAATAATTGACGTTAAACTAACCGTTGTAGAAAACCACGCTTAAAATGAAAATTTCAGGGCTTTTAATGACCTATATACAACCACAAATTTATATACTCTTTTTCCCTAAAATTCAAATTAAGGGCACTTTGTTAAAAACAAACAATTTTACCACGCTAGCACAGCCCCTTTAAAAGTTACAGCAAACATGTCGCTTACCCTATCTTGTAGAACACAAAAATGTAGTAAATAAAGAAATTTTTAAAAAAATCGTTGGACTCATTTTGAAAAAAAAATGAAAAAATTGCACGAATGAACTACTACTACCGGTCGACCGATTTTGATGAAATGTTCGTGTCAGATTCCCTTGTAGTACCTAACTTAAGTTCCAAATTTCAACTTCGTATGATACCCCGTTCTTAAAATATTTTGTTAACACATAAAACGCGCGCGCGTACATACACACACACACACACACACACACACACACACATACACACACACACACACACACAGGCCAATCGCTAAAATCATGTTTTTGGGATCAGGTGTATTCTAGGTGAAACCTCAATTTCAGAAAAATGAACGTGGAAACAATTTTTTCCTTCCCTATGATGTGCGTAAATTTAATGAAAAAAAAATGAAAATTATGCCGAACATTTTAAATCTAATTGCATTCATTATATTTTATTATTTTCTGAAATTTACGAGGTAACGGTATACTGGAAACGTACATTTTATCTTGCAGTAATAAAATGACATTCGCTTTTGCACGCTCACACACAATTCACTTCGGTTGTTGTGGTTTGAAATTGTGTACACAATAGTCACTGTTACTGCGTAACAATAATACATTGCAGTTTGTTGAGCACACTGAGTGTACTATGTAGTGTATATGAGCGGATATTGCGGTATTCTGACAAACCTGACAGAGGCTAACAAGTTAATTCAAAACAACTGCCTTACTTGGTCTCCATGTTTAACTAACTGCTCCAATGTTATAATTTTGGTCCAGTTAGAACACTTATGTTCTAAATTTATCTAATAATCTAGCTCACACAGATTTCAGTCTGCTTCATTGTTATTACTATTATTAACTGAAACTAATTAATTATACGTAATACATTGTTCATCAAGTAAGTTCATCAAGAAGGTAATGCAGTAATCTCTTAAATCTCTATAATTTTTTACTTTCTCTTGCTTATATGAATAAATAGGAAGGAAATTATTGTTTTCATGTCGATTTTTAGAAATCGAGTTTTCACCGTCTACACGTTTTCAGACCCCCTGAACCCAAAAAAACTTGTTTTTAGCGATTTGTATGTGTGTGTGTGTGTGTGTGTGTGTGTGTGTGTGTGTGTGTGTGTGTGTGTGTGTGAACAGATTAATTAAAAACGGAACATCGTACGAACGTGAAACTTGAAACTTAAGTTACATACCACTACCGGACCCGACACGAACATTTTCATCAAAATCGGTCAATCGGAAGTAGTAGTTTATTCGTGTAATTTTTCACTTTTTTGCGATTTTCTCAAAAACTGGTCCTACGAGTTTTTTTTAAATCGCCTCATTTACTCAATTTTTTATTCTCTACAAGATAGGGTAGGCGCCATGTTTGCTGAAATTCTTGGTGAGGGTGTTTTACGTAAAAAATGTTTTTTTTTTAAGATTACGGCTTTAATATGTATTAGGCCTAAAGCGCAAAAATTTTATAACAAAAAATGCAGAGAATTTAAAATTCTACAACTTTTACTTCAAACATTTTTTTGTATAACGCTTAGTTTAGCGGTAATTAGCGATTTTCTGTTTTTTCTCACGAAAACGTGTGAAAAATTATTTTTTTAAGATTTCGGCCTTAGTATGCATTTTATGACAAAAGTGTATATAATCAAATTTATAGGAAATTAAAAGATCTACAACTTTTATTTATAGCATTTTTCTCTACAGAGCTTAGTTTATTGTGAGAGAGTGATTTTCCTTATTTTTAGGCCAAACTGAGGTTGATTTTCATTTTGCGTCTTTCGCTTATGATTAAAATTAGGTTACGTTATTAAAGTTATTTATTTGTTTATTTCTAATGTTTTATTAATAATGTTAGGTTTATTGTTAATTAATTGCATTGGCAAGAGAAAGTTGTGTGAGTGTTTCAGACTAGATTTTTAGATTATTTTTCTTGTTAAGTACTTTTCTGGATTATCTAAAATTTTCGAAATCCTAACGGGTCCCGATCCAAATTAGTTTGGATTAATAGAGTTGTCGTGTAAAAATTTGTCATTCCTTAATCGACAATTGAATGGCTCAACAGAAAAACGTTGCAACTGACAAAATTTACAAAAGTGAGGTGTCAGTGGAATACGTTCTGTACATCCTCTATTTGATCATTATAGTGAATTCTAATGGGTAGAATTGTAACTAAAATCTCGGAAATTCTTGAAACAAATTCGTAGTACAGTGAAAAATAGTTATACAGCTAAGAATCAGATGGTATTTTCACTTTCTTTAAAAATTTGTTTTTGTTACTTGCAACGTTTTTCCGTTGACCTATTCAATTCTCTGATTGGTAATTTTCTAACTTTGCAATCACCTAGAGATTTGAATTTCAGCATATTAATTTCTTAAGTGTCGTCGTTTAGGTCATCAGCGGAAAGGCTGGTTTATACCTCGAGAGACTTTACTGAGGAAAACGAGGATTGTGGTGGTTTACAACTGGCTTCCTCACTGACTGGAAAAGTATGTTAATCAGCATCGCCAGACCCTTTGAAAAGAATCTACTTTCCACCATGCAAATGATACCTTCACTTCGTTCACCACAAGGTCTGGCTGTATAATGAAACTCATTACTCTCAGAGGAGATAAATCTTGTCTCGCATCTTTTACACCTCTACCTCTTTAGTCTTATAAGTAAATATTACAGTCATATAAGTGGTTGACAATGTGATAATGAACAGAAATATCTTTTGTAGCTTTCTAACTGGTCGCTGGAATCCAAATAATTTAACACTTTACCTGTCTGTTATGGGCGTAATTTTTTAAATGTTGAACGGATAAACTAAAACATTCAAATTTTTATCCGTTGAAAATTTGAATTTGTTAAAGGTTTGAAAGGGTGTGACTACTCTAAAATAATAATTGTTATCGTTATACAACCCCAAAGAGCTATAATTCTGAAATTGGCATTGAAAAACACCTGGAAAACGTCTAGTACAACGTGAATATAGAAAACTTTGAAAAGTACTAACCCAATTTATCTAACATCCCAACAAAGTATAACAATAACACCGTGCAACGTGCGGGTGCAATTTGTAGTATCATTTTTACTTTCACTTGCCTATGGGAATATATAGGAAGGAAAGTATTGTTTTCATGTCGATTTTTTTAAATCGAGTTTTCACCGGATCTACACGTTTTCAGACCCCCTGAACCCAAAAAACATGTTTTTAACGATTGGTCTGTGTGTGTGTGTGTGTGTGTGTGTGTGTGTGTGTGTGTGTCAAAATATCTCAAGAACGGAACATCGTAAACTTGAAACTTAGAACTTCAGCTACATACCACTACCGGACCCGACACGAACATTTTCATCAAAATCGGTCAACCAGAAGTAGTAGTTTATTCGTGTAATTTTTCACTTTTTTGCGATTTTCTCAAAAACTGTTCCTACGATTTTTTTTTAAATCGCCTCGTTTGCTAAATTTTTTATGCTATACAAGATAGGGTAGGCGCCATGTTTGCTGAATTCTTGGTAAGGCTGTTTTTACGTAAAACAATTGTTTTTATAAGATAACGGCTTTAACCTGCATTTTAGCGCAAAAACTTATATGATAAAATTTGTAGAGAATTTAAAATCCTACAACTTTTATTTCAAACATTTTTTGTATAACGCTTAGTTTAGCGGTAATTAGCAATTTTCTGTTTTTTTCTCACGAAATCGTGTGAAAAATCTATTTTTTTAAGATATCGGTCTTAGCATGCATTTTACGACAATAGTGTATAATCAAATTTGTAGAAATTAATAGATCTACAACTTTTATTTAAAGTATTTTTCTTTCAGAGCCTAGTTTAGTGTGAAAGAGTGATATTTTGTATTTTTAAGCCTAACTGAGGTCGATTTTCATTATGCGTTTTTCACTCATGATTAAAATAAGGTTAAATTTTTTGAGGTTAGTTTTTGTTTATTTCTAATGTTTTAATTCTAACGTTAGATTATATTGGTTATTATTTGCATTGGCAAGAGAAAGTTGAGTGAGTGTTTCACACCAGAATTTTATGATACAGCATTTTGTAAAATCATTTTCTGAATATTTCGTAGAGTTCAAAGAAGTTAGTACCACCTCACCAAATTGTATCGTAGGTTAGTACAGATTCCTATTGAACGAGAATAACCATTATTCCAAAAAACAATCCAAGTAAATTCACCGAAAATACTGATAAAATATGGCGGCCGAGCGTTTTCATACAAGTTTGGTTTTATTTTGCAATAAATAACAGCAATAACAGAAAACACAATCAACCTACAGTCCTTTTGTTGTTTAGGTCATCAGCCAAAAGGTTGGTTTGAACCTCCAGAGGTTTTAACTAAGTAAAAACGAGAAGTAAGGTGGTTTACTATTGCCTTCCTCACTGAGTTGAAAGAGTATGCTTATCAGCAGGCCAAGCCCTCCGAAAAGCACCAACTCTCCACCCTACAAATAACACCATCACTTCATTCACAACAGGGTCTGCCTGTATAGTAAAATTCATTACTCTAAGAGGAGATAAATCTGATTAGTTCCTTTTACACCTCTACCTCTTCTATTCATAAATAGTTCAGTCGTATAATTGGCTGACTATGTGATACGAAACAGAACTTTTTTTGTAGCCCTTGAACGAGAAGAGCGAGTGTAATTAATTTAACACTCCATCTGCCCGTTATGAACAAACCGTCCTTTTTAAAATAGTAAAATTAAAGAGAAATAACTATAAGAACAATTTTCTACTGTAACATAAGAAAACCGCTAAAAAATTCACGCAAATTCATAAGTAAATTTACAAAAATTTTCGAAATATTTTTGAAAGACATATTTTGATAACAAAATAACATTATTTATTGGAAAAGATGTACGATAAAAAAAGTTCAGATATTTAACTGTACAAAACAATATTTTCAAGTTCGAGATGGAAGTTGGAGAGTGGCGGCAACATTATTTGTTTATTCTACCATTACATTACAAAGTTAATTTCCTTAATTTTAATCAAAAAACTAAAACTATTTATAAATTACCCTCGTGGTTGGAAAACTAATTTACCCAGCTATGGTTTCTCATGTTCAAGGGTAGATCAATTTAGTGCTTCTGTGTGTTTTTTTTATGTACTGCAACTACTACGGAACTGTAGTAGTGTTAGTAATTTCAACTACACAAGTTAGTTATTTGAATAAAAATTAAACTAGTACTAAGGTTATTATAAACTTGTACTTTAAGATACTTTATACGCATGAAAACAAAATAAAAAATCTGGTGTGAAACACTCACACAACTTTCTCTTGCCAATGCAAATAATTAATAATAAACCTAACATTATTAATAAAATATTAGAAATAAACAAAAACTAACCTCAAAAACGTAACCTTATTTTAATCAAGAGTGAATAACGCAAAATGAAAATCGAACTCAATTTGGCTTAAAAAAAACGGAAAATCACACTTTCACGCTAAACTCGGCTCTGTAGAGAAAATTTTTCTAAATAAAAGTTGTAGATCTCTTAATTTTCTATAAATTTTATTATATACACTTTTGTCGTAAAGTGCATACTAAGGCCGAAATCTTAAAAAAATCTATTTTTCACACGTTTTCGTGAGAAAAAACAGCAAATCGCTAATTACCGCTAAACTAAGCGTTATACAAAAAATGCTTGTAATAAAAGTTGTAGGTTTTTAAATTCTCTACAACTTTTATTATATACACTCGCCACTCCAGCGGCGCTTCGCGCCGCTTCCGTGTCTCGCATCACAGGGGTAGGTGGATCAGAATACATGAGCGGATCAGAACCATAAAAGTACGGGCGCTGCGCGCCCGCACTTTGTCATAGGGTGAAGTTCGGCCGCCAAGGGGGTTAGGTGGATCAGAATTTATAATTCAATGATTGAAGATTTAAATTTCAAAATTCGAAGTTTGAGGTTTTTCATATATTTTAAATTTTAGATTGAGGTTGCTCTTATAAATTTTAGGTTTGAATACTTGAAATTTCAACGTTTGAAATTTTACCATTAAAAAGTTTGAAATTTAATAATTTGGGATTGGTATTTGTAGTTTATTTATTGAAGCTTACGCTTAAAGTTTTTAGAATTGTGGTTGAGGGTTAAAGGTTAGAAATTTCAAAGTTTAAGCTTCAAGATTTTTATGTTATGTGATTGATTTTTATATTTTTCAAAAAGTTCATAGTTTAGAGTTTGAGCAATTGGAAAAGTGAAGTTCGGTTAAGGTTACAAAATTTGAAAATTTGTGGTATTGATTGGCAGGTTTGGAGTTCGATAGTTTGATGTTTTTTTTTTTAATTTTCAGTTTGCTAGTTTAAAGCCTAAAAATTTATTGTTTGAGAATATAATTTCCTACGTTTGAAGGTTTATAGTTTTGGGTTTCAAAGTGTGACGTTTGACTTACAATTACCTTTTTTCTGCGTAATGAAGATATAACCCGTTCTACTTTTTCAAAATTATTTTGAATTTTCATTTTTTTATTTAAAGGTTAAATGTAAGTAAAGTTAAATGTTAAAGTTTGGAAAATTTTTTGTTCCAACGTTTCAATGTCTATAGCTTGAGGTTTAAAAGTTTGATGTTTAATGATTGAGAGTTTGGAGTTTCAAGTAATGTGTAAAGTTTTAATGAATCGGTCTGGTGTTTTATGCTCGCATTTTTCTGTGTTCTGAAATTTTAAATTTTAATCGAATAATTGAAAGTTATATGTTTAAAATTTGAAGTTTGAAGTTTTTAATGTTATTTAGGTTTAATTTTAAATTTCAGTGTGACATTTCATAGTTTGAAGCTTAAAGATTTTATGTTATGTGATTGACTTTCAGTTTTTCAAAAATAAACGTTTTAAGTATCATAGTTCAGAGTGTAAACCATTGAACGACTGAGGTTCGGTTAAAGATTCGTGGTAGTGGTTGAAAGGTTTGAAGTTATAATTATTAATGTTTTATTTTAAAATTTGAATTTTCAACGTTTGAAGGTTTATAAATGGAGGTTTTAAAGTTTAATATTTGAAATTTGCTGACAAAAGGTTTTAGTTTGAAGTATCACGTTGGCTTATAAAAATTTATTTACATATTTCATAGTCTGTTGGTTTGAAGTTTTAAAATTTAAATTTTCAATGTGTAAACATTTTTAATTTCAAGTTAGTATATTAAAGTTAACAAATATTAAAGTTTGACCGCTGATGTTTTATAATTTGAAGGTTTGAAGTTTCAATGATTGAAGTTTTAACACTTGAGTCTGAAAATTTGGGACTAATATATTAAGTTTTAAAAATCCAAGTTTGGGGTTTATAATATATCTTATATTTCTGGCTGAGGTTTGCTTTTTATAAATTTTACGATTAAAAAATAGATTTTTCAACGTTTGAAGTTTTATAATTTGAAGGTTTGAAATTTTTAAAGTTAGCAAATAGTACTTGAAGATTGAGGTTTTATATTTTTTTGAAGATTAAGATTTTCAAGTTTCTAGGTTTGAGGTTGTCGGTTAAAGATGTGCCAATTTAAAGTTTGAAGGTTGCCGATTTTTATGTTATGTGGTTAACATTATGATTTTTCAAAAACACAATTTTGAAAACTCATAATTTACAGTTTGAAAACTAAGGTTCAATTAATGTTACCAAGTTTGTATATTTGAGTAGTGGGTGGAAGGTTTGAAGTAGTAAAGTTTTATTTTTTATTATTTATTATGAATTTTCAGTTTGATAGTTTAAAGGCTAGAAGTTTACATGTATAGATTTAAAAATAAAAATTTCCAACGTTTGAAGGTGTATAGGTTGATGTTTGACAGTTTGCAGACGAAAGGTTTTAAGATTAAAGTTTCATGGTGGGCTTTTAAAATTTCAGTTTCAAAGTTTAAACATTTTAAACCTCGAAGGTTTAAATTTTGAAGTTTTAGTTTATAATTCTTTTAGGTTGAGATAAGTATGAAGGTTTAACGTTTGAGTTTTAAAAATTCAAAGAGTCAGGGCTTCAACATCTAGTTTGATTAAGGTTAGAGTTCGTGAATTCAAAGTTTGATGTTTGCCTGTAAAAGGTTCGAAATAATTAAATTTACATTAACAGGTTGAAAAGTTTGATGGGTAAAACTTAGCGTTTGATATTTTAAATTTCCGTTTTGAAATTTTGATGTTATACGGTATAAATGTTTTATGTTGGGGTTTCACGTTTTTACCTTTCCGACTTACATTTTTCTGCGCAATGAAGATATAAGACGTTCATCATTTTCAATATTATTTGGAATTTTTAGTTTTTATTTTAAAGGCTAGAAAGTCAAATGTTAAGAGTTTGGAAAATTTTTTGTTCCAACGTTTGAATTTTTAAAGTTTGCGGTTTTAAGGTTTGATTTTTGAAGAATAAATTAATATTTTATATTTAAAGTTTAGTGTTCTGATTTAAAAATTTATCATTTTATTACTTGAAAGTTCGAAATTTCACATTACAAGCTTTGGAGATAAGAGGTCAAGCTTGAGTTTTGACGTTTGATTATCAGATTTGTATGGTTAAAGTTTCGTGATTCAAAGATAGAAATTTTAAAGATCAACGAGTCACGGTTTAAGCATCAGTTTGTAAGTTTAAGTTTACAGGTTTTGGTTTCAAAGTTGGATCTTTGTCAAAGAAAGGATGGAAATAATTAAATTTGAAATTAAATAGTTTAAAAGCTTGAGGTTTTAAGGCATAAAACTTCCATGTTGGTTTTTGACGTTTAAACCTTTCTCACTTACATTTGTCAGCGTAATAAATCTATACAAACGTTCACTATTTTTGGTTATTTCAGTATTGTTTTGCGTTACATGAAAAATATTAACAGGGCTTTAGGTTTTGGCAGATTACCTAAAAAAATTAATTTATAAATTAAGCTCAAACAAAGATATTGTTAATTATTTGCATTGGCAAGAGAAATTCCGTGCATATTTACAACACATTTAAAAAAAAAGTATTTCTTCGACCAGTATTGGTTTATTTTTAATGTTTTGTAACATTAGTTAAGGATATTTTAATTATTTTGCATTGGCAAGAGAAAGTTCCGTGCGTATTTACAACACATTTAAAAAAAAAAATTTCTTCAGCCAGTATTGGTTTATTTGTAATGTTTTGTAACATAAGTTAGGGATATTGTTAATTATTTGCATTGGCAAGAGAACGTTCCGTGCGTATTTACAACACATTTTAAAAAAATTATTTCTTCGGCCAGTATTGGTTTATTTTTAATGTTTTGTAACATAAGTTAGGGATATTGTTATTTATTTGCATTGGCAAGAGAAAGTTCCGTGCGTATTTACAACACTTTTTAAAAAAAAATTATTTCTTCGGCCAGTATTGGTTTATTTTTAATGTTTTGTAACATATGTTAAGGGATATTGTTAATTATTTGCATTGGCAAGAGAAAGTTCCGTGCGTATTTACAACACATTTAAAAAAAATTTATTTCTTCGGCCAGTATTTATAAAATTATTTATAATAAAATTGTGATTTTCGCTGCCCGTAATGTCTTAGAAGCAACGTTATGTTTATTGTCAATTTTTTGCATTGGCAAGAGAATGTTGTGTGAGTTTTTCACACTAGATTTAAAAAAAATAGTTATATCCGCTGCTTTGAGTGAGTACTAACAATATTGGAGTTTACATTCCAGTCAGTCACAAAAGAATGCATCCATTTTGTGGATGCATTCGTCAGTTGGTTTATAAATTTAATAATGGATTTTATTAAGTTAAAAAATGTGTTCTTAGTCGACGATGGCGTTGATCTGTTGAATACTTTAGCGTTATTGTCTCATTATGTGAATAATTGATATTTTCCCGTGTCACATTTAATTGTGTAAGTGTTTAACTGAGTAACTGTATTACAGTAGCACCTAAATAAAGATGGCTGACAAATATTTTTCATGTGCAGACCACTTAACCTTTTAACTACATTAATTTTTCATGTTCATTAGAAGAGTTATGCATTTAGTTCTTAATGTTTATCTTAAAGAAGTTTATCTTAACCAGTTATATTTTTTTAAAATTGTTAGAAAAATTGGAGAAAAACTATATTAATTATTATATTTTTATATCTACATAAGTAACTTGTTTGAGTTTTACTTACCCTTAACCCGTCTATTGTAAGGAAGACGTTAAGCAAATAATGTTTCTTATATTCAATCACACAACACAACACAATTACAAATACAATTACTATATTGTTTTAAATTTATTTATTCACACACACACACAAGAAAAAACACATTTTCTATAACACACTACAGCAAAGGCAGGCTTCCGAACTGAAGAGGCGTAAGAGAATGAGTATTAAAGCGTGCCACGCGCATTAATACATGGCGCATTGATACAAGATAGATTGATACATAGATCTGATTATATTTTTCAATATCTATGAAAGAAATTCAATTTTAAATAATTTAATAACGAATTACAAACGGAAAAACGTTTTTGGTTCTTATTTACTTAATATTTTACGCCCAAAACATACGTACAGTATCGTTGGCTTCTGCTATAAGATCACCCTTTACAAAGTGAAAATAAATAGTGCGGCGGGATTGAAGTTCATGCGTCCCTAGGCGTTGTTCAATATGGCGTCTTGTTTGTTTTATATTTATATTTATTTATATTTCATTTTGAGGTTAAAATGTAATGACTTACGACTTACAATTAATAAATATAACTTATAACTGAATAATAAAAGAATTTTTAATGAAATCCAACAAAGCTATTAGTAAAAAATCATTAGTTAATAACATTATTATTATTATTATTATTATGATTTTTATTATGTCATTCATTCTTCTTTCTGTTACTAAATTATTATTAATTGGTAATCAAAAAAACTGGCCATTATATTATAAGACGCTATGAACTGTTGTAAGAATTTATTGTTAAGTTCAATAAGTGGCAATAAATAAATTATTCTGTTTCGAATGTGCTCTGGGGTTTTGGGTATTTCTCCGTTAACGGGTGGGCTAACGAGGCTTTTGTTTACATTTTCTTGATTTTTTTAAAATGTTCTTGTGTGTTTTAAATTCAAACGACATGCTGTTAAAAGATCATACATATTTTTAAAATTTAAGAATTTCAACCATTTTGGCGGGCTTAGCTCCCACTACGGAGCACGGAAGAAACATTTTAAAAATTTAATGAAGATAAATAAAAATTTCACTGTTTTTTCATGGATTCTGATATTTGGTAGGGTTACATGAAAAAAATTAATAAGGTCCTCTACAATTTTTAGCTATGACCCACCGTTTAGAAGATAAAAAATACCCCCCTCAAAACTTAGAAGGGGAGAGGTTATAAAAATTTTAAAGTAAGAGGTTCGTATCTGTTTTAAAAGCTAAACGACATGCCGTAAAAAGATTATTCGTATTATCAAAAGTTGAGATTTAAAAAATTTGGGGGTAGCACTCCCTACGGGGCCCGTAAGGCGAATATAAACAATTTTCCTGGGGGTTCTAGCTATAGGTCGAGTGGACCACACCACCAGTTCGGCCGAGCGATGCGCCCAGATGGCTGTGAGTTTTTTCGTTTTCGGGTAGTCCGAAATGGCCCCTTTTCCGCCCCCTGGAAGCCCCCGGGGTCGTTTTTCGGGCAACGCATGGTACGGCTCCCGCCTATCTCGACGAGACAAAGAAAAAAGGTCGCAGTGACCGTAGCGCTAGGACGCTTCTTTAAAGATGTTCAAAATTTTCGCGGGGCCCCCCTGAGCCCCCGGAAAGCGGTAACCGAAAAGTCATAATTTTCTAGTCGGTTTCAAAGGACGCCTGAACAATGTTTGTCATGGGTTTTGTTCTCCGAGGCCTCCGTGTAGGTTAAAATTTATGCCAATGAGTGAGTGAGTCAGTCAGTGACCCCTGGTTAAATACCCCCCCTCTAACACTAAGAAGGGGGGAAGTTATAAAAATTTTAAAGTACGCTATTCGTATCTGTTTTTAAAGCTAAACGACATGCCGTTAAAAGATTTTTCGTATTTTCAAAATTTGAAATTTTAAAAATTTTGGGGGGGGGGCCGTAGTTCCTCCATTTTATTTTTAATTTTGTTTTTTGAGTTTTCACTGTGAAAGAGTGGGATGACAGAACCTTTGTTTACTTATTCTTTAAGTACTCCGGTTGTGGAACAAAAAAGGTCGTTTACAATTTTTAGCTATGACCCACCGTTTAGAAGATGGAAAATACCCCCCCCCCAAAAACTAAGAAGGGGGAGGTTATAAATATTTTAAAGTAAAAGGTTCGTATCTGTTTTAACGCTAAAGAACATTACGTAAAACGATTATTTGTATTCTCAAAATTTGAGATTAAAAAAATTTGGGGGGGGGGTTAGCAGCCCCTACGGGGCCCGTAAGACGAAATTAAAAAAATTTCTCTTCTTTAGGTTCTACTCCAAACACAATATATAGCGAAAATTTTGACTCCAAGCTATTTTTTAAGCGTAATGAATAAGCAACTTGAAACCCGGATACGCAAAAAACTCAAAATTTCGTTTTTTGGATTTTTGCAACGAACGGGTTTAAAAGTAAACTTTTTGATTACGTATTCTTAATGTACATTAATAGGGGAACAAAAAACTCTTTGTGCGCTCCCAGTTCCGACAAACGGTTAAGGAGATAAAATACCCCCTCCCCCCACCCTTTAAAGAAGGGGTGGGTTAAAAAAAATGAAAAAAATTAATTTTTTGTGTTTTTTTAACGTTGAAAACGATTCTGTAAAGAAATTTTTAAAAATTCGAAAATTCAAAAATTTTCAAAATTTTGGGGGGGCGTAGCACCCCTCACGGACATGAGACCTAAGTTTTCAAAAATGTTCCGTTATTCCGCCCAAAAGGGTAGTGTGGTGCAATTATAAAAAAAGCAATCAAAATGTTTTCCGGGCGTAAAAAATAGGAAAAAGTGATATCCGAAGGGGTCAAAAAGCCTAAATTTGGTTTTTTGAGTTTTTTTAGCGTACCCGTTAACGAAACACAACTTTAGTTACATATTCTGAAACGTCTCCGAGAGACGAACAAAAAAGGTTCTGAGCACTTTTTACGTACGACGCACGGTTAAAAAGTTCAAAATTTTTACCCCCCTCCACCACCCCCCTAAAACACGCGACCCGAGATTTCGGATTTTTCCTGGGGGTTCTAGCTACAGGTCGAGTGTACCACAGCGCCAGTTCAGCCGAGCGATGCGCCCAGATGGCTGTGATTTTTTCGTTTTCGGGTTGTCCGAAACGGCCCCTTTTCCGCCCCCTGGAAGCCCCCGGGGTCGTTTTTCGGGCAACGCATGGTACGGCCCCCGCCTATCTCGACGAGACGAAGAAGATTACGACGAGACCGTAGCGCTATGACGCTTCCTTAAAGATGTTCAAAATTTTCGGGGGGCCCCCCTGAGCCCCCGGAAGGCGGTAACCGAAAAGTCATAATTTTCTGGTCGGTTTCAAGGGACGCTTGAACATTGTTCGTCATAAGGTTTGCTCTCCGAGGCCTCCGTATAGGTTAGAATTTATGTCAGTCAGTCAATGAATGAGTCAGTGACCCTGGAGCTTTATATATTATAGACTCGCCACTCCAGCGGCGCTGCGCGCCGCTTCCGTGTCTCGCATCACAGGGGTAGGTGGATCAGAATACATAAGCGGATCAGAACAATAAAAGTACGGGCGCTGCGCGCCCGCACTTTGTCATAGGGTGAAGTTCGGCCGCCAAGGGGGTTAGGTGGATCTGAATTTTACAAGCGAATCAGAACCATGAAAGTTCGGCCGCCAAAAGGGTTAGGTGGATCTGAATTTATAAGTGGATAGGGGAAAGTTGGGTCAAGGGGTTACGTGGATAAGAATAATCAGTTTTTAAGTTGAGGTTAATGTTTCAAAATGCGTTGAGAGGTCGGAGTTTTAATTTTTAAGTTTACACCTTGAAGTTTTGAAATATGACGTGTTTTAGTTTTAATGGGTGGCTTTTTAAAATTTAAAAATTTATACGTTTAAAAATTTTCGTTTGTTTAGTGAAAAAATACGCTTATCAGCATGCCTGGCCCTCTAAACAGCACAGATTTTCCACTCTGCAAATGCCTTCTTCACTTCATTCACCACAGGGTCTGGCTGTATAATGAAATTCATTACTTTTAGAGGAGACAACTCTGATTCGTGTCTTTTGCACTTCTACCTCTTCTGTTCTAAAATCATTCAGTCATTTAATTGGCTGACCATTTGAGAAGAAACAGATGTATTTATTTTGGCCCTGCAACGGACAGATTAAGTGTAAATAAATTGACACCAAACCTGTCTGTTAAGGCAGAAGATATTGTTAAGTTAGAAGATATTTTCCTTTTTTAGGTTTAGGTTTCATGTTTAAGAGATTTACGTTTAGAATGTAAGAATTTTAATGTTTGACTTTTATAATTTTAAGGTTTGAAATTGTAAAAAGTGAGGTTCGAAAGTTTCGGGTTGCTTTTGATGTTTAAAGATTGAGAGTTGCAATTGCCAACTATTTTGATAAAGTATTCTCAAATATTCTCATGTTTAAAGTTTGAAAGTTTACGGTTTGGACGTTATATATTTGATGAAGGAAAACAGTATTAAGATTCAAAGTTCACAGTGTGAAGCTTTTAAAGTTTGAGGTTCAATGTTAAAGTTATAAAGTTCGATAAAATATTAGTTTTTGAGCTCAAAAATCGAAGTAACGCATAGCTAAGTCGATTGCTGAAGCGCTTGAGGTCAAAAACAGAATTTAAAAAATTCAAATCCATTTATAAAATCAGGGTAACTTTTTACCGTATCTAAGACAAAGCAATTGAATTCTACGCAAAAAACTACGTAATATAAAGAAATAAAAAAGTATCTACATAATAACCTGGATTTATCATGCGTTTTCAAATATAATTTTAAGTTAAAACTCAATGCAATTAATTCAAAACACCGTATTTTTTCGGGAGTACCCTGTATCGGTTCGGCGACTTTATTTTCAGAATCTCCGTTAAAAAAACGTTAAATATTAGTAATAACAAAATGGCTACAAACAACGTTTTAAAACTCATTTGAAAAATACCTCTGTAAAAGAAACAAATGTCTCAGGGTAATCTTTTCTCAAAATCAAACATTTTCAAATGGGACTTTAACCTATTTTTGGGTCTAGATAGTCATAGGTATTTAGTACAATTTTTAAATTCAGTAAAATAGTACTTCCTGAGCTAAGTCATCGGATAACTGCATAGCCACGTCGATTGCTGAAGTACTTGGAATCAAAAACTGCGATTTAATTTTTCAAATCCATTTACAAAACCACGGTAACTTTTGTCCGTATCCGGGACAAAAAAATCGAATTCTACGCAAAAAACTACGTAATATAAAGAAATAAAAAAGTATCTACATAATAACCACGATTTATCATGAGTTTTCAAATATAATTTAAAGTTAAAACTTGTTGGAAATAATTTAAATCACCGTAATTATTCGGGAGTACCCTGTATCGCTTCAGCGATTTTATTTTCAGAATCTCCGTTAAAAAATCGTTAATATTAGTAATAACAAAAAGTCTACCGAAACATTTTAAATACATTTTTGTCGATTGAATTATAAACACAAAATATTTTTCCCGCTTCTTAAAATATAGAAACCGCCGCCCCGCGGACAAAATTGAAAACAATGGACGATACAGATATGCGTTTTTCGCGTATTTCTTAATTGATTATTATTAAATTAGAAATATACTACAAAATTCCAATTAAGCACAACGAACCATCAGCAAAATATACATGTGCAAAATGTGTTAAATCCGGAATTTTAATATTGGTTACGTCAAAATTACAATTTTTAAACTTTTCACTCCCCTGTAATTTCTTTGGCATTTATGAAGCTAAAAACATGCTGGGGCTTTACATAAGCACCTCCTTAAACTGGTCAAACATAATGTGTTGCAATAAAGTGCTTCTACACTCCAGGAGGCCATTGTAAATATTTTAACTCCAAGAGTTTAACGACGGATTTTTTTAAAAACTCATTTGTAAAATACCTCTTGTAAAGAAAAGCAAATGTCTCAGGGGACGTTTTCTTTACAATCGAATAGTTTACGAATTGGAGTAAAAAACCTTTTTACGTGTCTAGAAGATCTTAGGTAAATAGTAGAACTTTGAAATTCGGTATAGTAGTATTTCTTAAGCTCTTAAATTGAAAAAATGCATAGCCAAGTTGATTGCTGAAGTGCTTAGGGTAAAAAATGGCGTTTCAAAATTTCAAATCCATTTATAAAATCAGGGTCACTTTCTACCGGATTTTAGGCAAAAAAACCGAATTCTACGCTAAAAACTACTTAATATAAAAAAATAAAAAAGTGTCTAAATATTACCGGCGATTTATCATGAATTTTTAAAAATCAATTTTGAAAATCCCGAAATTCGTTGTTTTTATCCCGATTTTCCAGAAAATGGTTAAATATTTTTGAAATCCGTTAATTGGACGTTACGTTTCAGCTGATTCCTGACAAAAAAGGTGTCGGTGACTTTTTCGCTGGGAAGCCTCTATAACGCGTCCAAAGAAATCGCCTCCTCCACCACCACTCTAAATAAAAAAGCATGGCGTTCAATCCAGGCTAATCGTGCAGCTTTAATGCAGAACTAACGAGAATATATAGTAAAAACTTCACAAAAATTCGTAATACAGAGAAAATTAGTTTATTCAATTTTATGGAGTGATGGGTGCCCGTGAAATTTCCTGCTAAACTTAAACATATGTACTTTTAAAAGCTGAAAACGTTGCATTTAAAAGATTTTGTAAAAATTGTATTTTAAATTTTCTCTTATTTTTCCCCTCCTCCAAACACCATTAATTAGGTAAAAAGTTTACGGTTTCGTATTTTTCCTGGGCGTTTTAGCACCAGGCGGATACGGTACAATAACCAGTTAAGCCGTGTAAAGCGCCCAGATGGCTGTGAATTTTTCGTTTTTTTAATGTGAAAATTTTCCCCTTCACCGTGACGTGGAAGCTCCAGGTAGGAGTGAAAATGTTTTTAAACATATTGACCCAGCCTACCTCAACGAGACGAAGAAAAAATAATCAATAATTTTTTTCGATTTAAAGCACCGTTAAAAACTTTTAAAAACTACCCCTAAAACCTTGCAACCCCTAAGAGGGTTAGGTGAAAATTGGCAATTTTCTGGCCGGTTTCGGCGCAAGACGGAGAAAAAAGGTCCTAACGAAAAACACTGTCCGAGGCCTCGTTATAGGTTAGAATTTATGTCAATCAGTCAGTCAGTGTCCTTGCGATTGTATATAATAAGGACTCGCCACTCCAGCGGCGCTGCGCGCCGCTTCCGTGTCTCGCATCACAGGGGTAGGTGGATCAGAATACATAAGCGGATCAGAACAATAAAAGTACGGGCGCTGCGCGCCCGCACTTTGTCATAGGGTGAAGTTCGGCCGCCAAGGGGGTTAGGTGGATCTGAATTTTACAAGCGAATCAGAACCATGAAAGTTCGGCCGCCAAAGGGGTTAGGTGGATCTGAATTTATAAGTGGATAGGGGAAAGTTGGGTCAAGGGGTTACGTGGATAAGAATAATCAGTTTTTAAGTTGAGGTTAATGTTTCAAAATGCGTTGAGAGGTCGGAGTTTTAATTTTTAAGTTTACACCTTGAAGTTTTGAAATATGACGTGTTTTAGTTTTAATGGGTGGCTTTTTAAAATTTCAAAATTTATACGTTTAAAAATTTTCGTTTGTTTAGTGAAAAAATACGCTTATCAGCATGCCTGGCCCTCTAAACAGCACAGATTTTCCACTCTGCAAATGCCTTCTTCACTTCATTCACCACAGGGTCTGGCTGTATAATGAAATTCATTACTTTCAGAGGAGACAACTCTGATTCGTGTCTTTTGCACTTCTACCTCTTCTGTTCTAAAATCATTCAGTCATTTAATTGGCTGACCATTTGAGAAGAAACAGATGTATTTATTTTAGCCCTGCAACGGACAGATTAAGTGTAAATAAATTGACACCACACCTGTCTGTTAAGGCAGAAGATATTGTTAAGTTAGAAGATATTTTCCTTTTTTAGGTTTAGGTTTCATGTTTAAGAGATTTACGTTTAGAATGTAAGAATTTTAATGTTTGACTTTTATAATTTTAAGGTTTGAAATTGTAAAAAGTGAGGTTCGAAAGTTTCGGGTTGCTTTTGATGTTTAAAGATTGAGAGTTGCAATTGTCAACTATTTTGATAAAGTATTCTCAAATATTCTCATGTTTAAAGTTTGAAAGTTTACGGTCTGGACGTTATATATTTGAAGGAAAACAGTATTAAGATTCAAAGTTCACAGTGTGAAGCTTTTAAAGTTTGAGGTTCAATGTTAAAATTATAAAGTTCGATAAAATATTAGTTTTTGAGCTCAAAAATCGAAGTAACGCATAGCTAAGTCGATTGCTGAAGCGCTTGAGGTCAAAAACAGAATTTAAAAAATTCAAATCCATTTATAAAATCAGGGTAACTTTTTACCGTATCTAAGACAAAGCAATTGAATTCTACGCAAAAAACTACGTAATATAAAGAAATAAAAAAGTATCTACATAATAACCTGGATTTATCATGCGTTTTCAAATATAATTTTAAGTTAAAACTCAATGCAATTAATTCAAAACACCGTATATTTTCGGGAGTACCCTGTATCGGTTCGGCGACTTTATTTTCAGAATCTCCGTTAAAAAAACGTTAAATATTAGTAATAACAAAATGGCTACAAACAACGTTTTAAAACTCATTTGAAAAATACCTCTGTAAAAGAAACAAATGTCTCAGGGTAATCTTTTCTCAAAATCAAACATTTTCAAATGGGACTTTAACCTATTTTTGGGTCTAGATAGTCATAGGTATTTAGTACAATTTTTAAATTCAGTAAAATAGTACTTCCTGAGCTAAGTCATCGGATAACTGCATAGCCACGTCGATTGCTGAAGTACTTGGAATCAAAAACTGCGATTTAATTTTTCAAATCCATTTACAAAACCACGGTAACTTTTGCCCGTATCCGGGACAAAAAAATCGAATTCTACGCAAAAAACTACGTAATATAAAGAAATAAAAAAGTATCTACATAATAACCACGATTTATCATGAGTTTTCAAATATAATTTTAAGTTAAAACTTGATGGAGATAATTTAAATCACCGTAATTATTCGGGAGTACCCTGTATCGCTTCAGCGATTTTATTTTCAGAATCTCCGTTAAAAAATCGTTAATATTAGTACTAACAAAAAGTCTACCGAAACATTTTAAATACATTTTTGTCGATTGAATTATAAACACAAAATATTTTTCCCGCTTCTTAACATATAGAAACCGCCGCCCCGCGGACAAAATTGAAAACAATGGACGATACAGATATGCGTTTTTTGCGTATTTCTTAATTGATTATTATTAACTTAGAAATATACTACAAAATTCCAATTAAGCACAACTAACCATCAGCAAAGTATCCATGTGCAAAATGTGTTAAATGCCGAATTTTAATATTGGTTACGTCAAAATTACAATTTTTAAACTTTTCACTCCCCTGTAATTTCTATGGCATTTATGAAGCTAAAAACATGCTGGGGCTTTACATAAGCACCTCCTTAAACTGGTCAAACATAATGTGTTGCAATAAAGTGCTTCTACACTCCAGGAGGCCATTGTAAATATTTTAACTCCAAGAGTTTAACGACGGATTTTTTTAAAAACTCATTTGTAAAATACCTCTTGTAAAAAAAAACAAATGTCTCAGAGGACGTTTTCTTTATAATCGACTGGTTTTCAAATTGGAGTAAAAAACCCTGTTTACGGGTCTGTAAGACCTTAGGTAAGTAGTAGAACTTTAAAATTCGGTATAGTAGTATTTCTTAACCTCAAAAATTGAAAAAACGCATAGCCAAGTTGATTGCTGAAGTGCTTGGGGTCTAAAATGGCGTTTCAAAATTTCAAATCCATTTATAAAATCAGGGTCACTTTCGACCGGATTTTAGGCAATAAAACCGCATTCTACGCTAAAAACTACTTAATATAAAAAAATAAAAAAGTGTCTACATATTAACGGCGATTTATCATGAATTTTTAAAAATCAATTTTGAAAATCCCGAAATTCGTTGTTTTTATCCCGGTTTTCCAGAAAACGGTTGAATATTTTTGAAATCCGTGAATTGATCCTTACGTATCGGCTCATTCCCGACAAAAAAGGTGTCGGTGACTTTTTTGCTAGGAGGCTTCTATACAGCGGCCAAAGAAATCGCCTCCTCCACCGCCACTCCAAATAAAAATGCACAATGTTCTATCCGCGCTAATCGTGCAGCTTTAATGCAGAACTAACGAGAATATATAGTAAAAACTTCACAAAAATTCGTAATAAAGAGAAAATTTGTTTATTCAATTTTATGGAGTGATGGGTACCCGTGAAATTTCCTGCTAAACTTAAACATATGTACTTTTAAAAGCTGAAAACGTTGCATTTAAAAGATTTTGTAAAAATTGTATTTTAAATTTTCTCGTATTTTTCCCCTCCTCCAAACGCCATAAATTAGGTAAAAAGTTTACGGTTTCGTATTTTTCCTGGGCGTTTTGGCGCAAGGCGGATACGGTACAGTAACCAGTTTCGCCGTGTAAAGCACCCAGATGGCTGTGAATTTTTCGTTTTTTTAATGTGAAAATTTTCCCCTTCACCGTGACGTGGAAGCTCCAGGTAGGAGTGAAAATGTTTTTAAACATATTGACCCAGCCTACCTCAACGAGACGAAGAAAAAATAATCAATAATTTTTTTCGATTTAAAGCACCGTTAAAAACTTTAAAAAACTACCCCTAAAACCCTGCAACCCCTAAGAGGGTTAGGTGAAAATTGGCAATTTCCTGGCCGGTTTTAGCGCAAGACGGAGAAAAAAGGTCCCAACGAAAAACACTGTCCGAGGCCTCGTTATAGGTTAGAATTTATGTCAATCAGTGAATAAGTGTCCTTGCGATTGTATATAATAAGGATATATATATATATATATATGTATATTATATATTTACAAAACTAAACTTGATGAACTGTGAATCAACATCTTGAAACACAAAGTTGTTGAAGCTGGTGATGACGATGATAGAGATGATAACGATGCCTATTATGAGATGACGAAGATTAGTAGTTGAAGTGGAAAAGAAAAAAGTTTAAATGATAAACAAAATCGTAGAGGAAAGTCTAGTGTTTTAAACTGTTTCAGTCTGTGAGTATCTTCGCTGTTGTCGAGGAGGTAAATCGCTAATGGATTCTGATGGTCTTCTAATTTCTGTTAATGTTTATCACTATAGTGTTTAATTTCTTTTTTTATGAAGGGCAGATTTACGTCATTGTGTAGTTTTTCATTGGTTACGTACCATGGGGCTGCAGTGATGAGTCTCAGGCATTTCGATTGGAAGCGCTTCAGTATTCATTTGAATTTGATGAACTAGCTGTACCCCATAGCTCTAATCCATAAGTCCTAAATGGTTTTAGTATTAATTTGTATACGAGTACTTTATTTTCAAGGGAGAGTTGAAATTTACTGCCTAAGAGCCAGAACAAATTGACGTAACTTCAGACCAAGTTGCTTTCGTTTCGTCCATATAAGACTTCTCCACGTGAGTCTTCAATCTAGATGCAAACCCAGATATAAGAATGCAAATAGTAGTGCTAAACGTGCCATAAAAGGATTTTCTCATGATCATGCTGTCTTACTTGTTTGTTTGTAAAAATTTGCTCTTAAGAAGGCTTAAGAAATGTGGAACTGTCAGTGGAAAGGACAACAAAATAAATTACATGACTTCAGAGAAAACATACATGTATTAATATCAATAAGTACCATACATGATCAAGTACTTAAACACGTCTACGAATGAGTACTTATTTCCAAAGACTGGTGCACTGACTTATTTTTACAACGATATTACATTGACGGTAAAACACTTGTACATTACCCATGGTTGCGTATCTACGACATTAGTATAACATAATACAAAAATACGAAGTTATGCTAACGGACATCAATAGTATTGGACCTCAGAGAATTACAGTTGCACAAGAAGTTTAAATTAAAATTCTGTAATTGTTACTTGAAATTGTGGTCACTAATAACTTTATTGTTGATGAGTCCTTAAATAAATAAACGTAAAAAAATTCTTTCAAGAAAAATGTTGTGTTTAATTTTTTTTGTAAAAATAATAGAATTAAATGTAGAGATTACAGAATTACAGATTTTTTATTTTTTATTAAGGAGGTTTAAAAATAAAGTACGTAATATAAGTGAAAGGATTTTGACCATAAATGTTAAAATTGTCTTTTTGCGTAATTGGTATAATGGTACAAGTTACGTTATTTTTTAATGAGATAGTAAGATATTCTTCGTACCGTATCATCTTTATAGAAGAAGGTTATAAAATTATACAAAAAAAAACAAATTGTTTAAATATTTTCGGTTTTAATAGCACCACTAATTTACATTAGTGTTTCGTAAAGATGTCAAAGTTACTAACCTTGATTTATTACCTAAGAATTTTATTCAATAAAAAGTGATTGTAGTTATGAAAATGCATGATAAATTTCCTTGAAGTCCACTCACTTTGATGATTTTAATATTTTTAAGTATATATACGAACTACAGAGATACACAACGGTTTATCAACCACTTTTGTCCATTTCTGTTTGAATTTTAAGGGGAGATTGCACGATGGTTTTAACTCAAAATTTCGATTTATGGTTTTTATGTTTTTTAAAAGTTTAGGCCTAGATCTACAAAAAAACATCAAATTACGTCAAAAAATATTTTTTTTTTTATAAAAAGTTTAAGTTTTTATCAGGTTTACACAGAAAAATTATCATGTTTCGAAGAATGAATATTGTTTCATAATTTTATACTCCTCGTGTTAGTGCTAAGAGAATTTTAGTTTTTAAAACACCTGCATCACGGTTTTTAATATTCACAGCAGTCGGTTCAGCTTTCTAAACAACTTTTTATGGGAAATTTTCTTGTTTTTGATTTATGCTTTCTTGTTTCTTACCTTTTCCCGTAAATTTATATTTTTAACACTAAGGTACATTTTTGCAGAAACCAGTAAACCTACCAGGCTGAAATTTTTACCAGTTAATCATCTTGTACAGAAACATATACCGACATTTTTATGGCTTCGTCAGGTGCTCCAAAAATTAGTAATACACGTGGAAAACAATTTGTAAAAATTTTATGTTATTCGTAAATTTAAAAAAAATGGTATGGTTCAAAGATTAAATTGAAAAATGTCAGTAGCTCAAGAAGAAACCCGATACCTATAGTGTGTAAAGTTTCATTTTCCTATCTTTTACCAATCCTGTGAAAAATGTACAGCCTAATAATAAAAAATTTAACATTGGCGGGATACAAAGTACAGTCTCCCCTTAATGGTACGAATATTACTATCGGTAAATGAAATTCACAGAGTATTTCATGAGAAATATTTTTCTTTATTAAGTAACTTTTTATAACACTACCAAAACAAGGGGTCTGAAAATATATTGATAATGTAAAAATGTTAACTACAATTTGAACTGATCTTCGTGTTTAGTTACCCAACACCGAAAACTTTTAATGGTAGCCTGTTTTGTAGATGCTCTAGTTGGTTATAAGTAATACCAGTGGCTCACTTAACGTTCGATCAGTCGATTCTTTCAATCACTTTAACTACGGTAGGTACTTTCATATTGTTACAACTTGGTAAACCAAAATTGCGTGCAATAATTCGCTAACTCATGAACAATTAAAACATTTTCTTTAAGACTTTTGACTGCAAGACCTGAATTTTTATGCCAATAACAAGTGGATCAGAATACATAAACGGATCAGAACAATAAAAGTACGGGCGCTGCGCGCCCGCACTTTGTCATAGGGTGAAGTTTGGCCGCCAAAGGGGTTAGGTGGATCTGAATTTATAAGTGGACAGGGGAAAGTTGGGTCAAAGGGTTAGGTGGATAAGAATTATCAATTATAATTATTTCAAAAGGCGTTGAGAGGTCGCAGTGTCAATTTTATAGTTTACACCTTGAAGTTTTGAAATATGACGTGCTTTAGTTTCAATGGTTGGCTTTTTGAGGTTTCAAATTTTATACGTTTAAAAATTTTCGTTTTAATAGATAGATATTTTAAGTTTAAAATGTTGAAGTCTGAGGTTTTAAGATTTTGTTGTTTAGGTCATTAGACGATAGGCTGGTTTGAACCTCTAGAGGTTTTACTACGTAAAACAAGGAGTGAGGTGGTTTACAACTGCCTTCCTCACTGAGTGAAAAAATACGCTTATCATCATGCCTGGCCCTCTAAACAGCACAGGTTTTCCAATCTGCAAATGCCTTCTTCACTTCATTCACCACAGGGTCTGGCTGTATAATGAAATTCATTACTTTCAGAGGAAACAACTCTGATTAGTGTCTTTTGCACTTCTACCTCTTCTGTTCTTAAATCATTCAGTCATTTAATTGGCTGACCATTTGAGAAGAAACAGAACTATTTATTTTAGCCCTGCAATGGACAGATTAAGTGTAAATAAATTGACACCACACCTGTCTGTTAAGGCAGAAGATATTGTTAAGTTAGAAGATATGTTCCTTTTTAGGTTTAGGTTTCATGTTTAAAAGTTTACGTTTAGAAAGTAAGAATTTTAATGTTTGACTTTTATAATTTTAAGGTTTGAAATTGTTTTAAGTGAGGTTCGAAAAATTCTGGTTGCTTTTGTTGATGTTTAAAGATTGAGAGTTGCAATTGTCAATTATTTTGGTAAAGTATTCTCATGTTTAAAGTTTGAAAGTTTACGGTTTGGATGTTATATATTTGAAGGAAAACAGTATTAAGTTTTAAAGTTCACAGTGTGAAGCTTTTAATGTTTGAGGTTCAAAGTTAAGATTATAAAGTTCGATAAAATATTAATTTTTGTGCTCAAAAATCGAAGTAACGCATAGCTAAGTCGATTGCTGAAGCGCTTGAGGTCAAAAACAGAATTTAAAAAATTCAAATCCATTTATAAAATCAGGGTAACTTTTTACCGTATCTAAGACAAAGCAATTGAATTCTACGCAAAAAACTACGTAATATAAAGAAATAAAAAAGTATCTACATAATAACCACGATTTATCATGAGTTTTCAAATATAATTTTAAGTTAAAACTTGTTGGAAATAATTTAAATCACCGTAATTATTCGGGAGTACCCTGTATCGCTTCAGCGATTTTATTTTCAGAATCTCCGTTAAAAAATCGTTAATATTAGTAATAACAAAAAGTCTACCTAAACATTTTAAATACATTTTTGTCGATTGAATTATAAACACAAAATATTTTTCCCGCTTCTTAACATATAGAAACCGCCGCCCCGCGGACAAAATTGAAAACAATGGACGATACAGATATGCGTTTTTTGCGTATTTCTTAATTGATTATTATTAACTTAGAAATATACTACAAAATTCCAATTAAGCACAACTAACCATCAGCAAAGTATCCATGTGCAAAATGTGTTAAATCCCGAAATTTATATTGGTTACGTCAAAATTACAATTTTTAAACTTTTCACTCCCCTGTAATTTCTATGGCATTTATGAAGCTAAAAACATGCTGGGGCTTTACATAAGCACCTCCTTAAACTGGTCAAACATAATGTGTTGCAATAAAGTGCTTCTACACTCCAGGAGGCCATTGTAAATATTTTAACTCCAAGAGTTTAACGACGGATTTTTTTAAAAACTCATTTGTAAAATACCTCTTGTAAAATAAAACAAATGTCTCAGAGGACGTTTTCTTTATAATTGACTGGTTTTCAAATTGGAGTAAAAAACCCTGTTTACGGGTCTGTAAGACCTTAGGTAAGTAGTAGAACTTTGAAATTCGGTATAGTAGTATTTCTTAAGCTCTGAAATTGAAAAAACGCATAGCCAAGTTGATTGCTGAAGTGCTTGGGGTCTAAAATGGCGTTTCAAAATTTCAAATCCATTTATAAAATCAGGGTCACTTTTCCCCGGATTTTAGGCAACAAAATCGAATTCTACACCAAAAACTACTTAATATAAAGAAATAAAAAAGTGTCTACATATTAACGGCGATTTATCATGAATTTTTAAAAATCAATTTTGAAAATCCCGAAATTCGTTGTTTTTATCCCGGTTTTCCAGAAAACGGTTGAATATTTTTGGAATCCGTGAATTGATCCTTACGTTTCGGCTCATTCCCGACAAAAAAGGTGTCGGTGACTTTTTCGCTAGGAGGCTTCTATACAGCGGCCAAAGAAATCGCCTCCACCACCACCACTCTAAATAAAAAATCACGGCGTTCAATCCAGGCTAATCGTGCAGCTTTAATGCAGAACTAACGAGAATATATAGTAAAAACTTCACAAAAATTCGTAATAAAGAGAAAATTAGTTTATTCAATTTTATGGAGTGATGGGTACCCGTGAAATTTCCTGCTAAACTTAAACATATGTACTTTTAAAAGCTGAAAACGTTGCATTTAAAAGATTTTGTAAAAATTGTATTTTAAATTTTCTCTTATTTTTCCCCTCCTCCAAACGCCATAAATTAGGTAAAAAGTTTACGGTTTCGTATTTTTCCTGGGCGTTTTAGCACCAGGCGGATACGGTACAATAACCAGTTAAGCCGTGTAAAGCGCCCAGATGGCTGTGAATTTTTCGTTTTTTTAATGTGAAAATTTTCCCCTTCACCGTGACGTGGAAGCTCCAGGTAGGAGTGAAAATGTTTTTAAACATATTGACCCAGCCTACCTCAACGAGACGAAGAAAAAATAATCAATAATTTTTTTCGATTTAACGCACCGTTAAAAATTTTTAAAAACTACCCCTAAAACCCTGCAACCCCTAAGAGGGTTAGGTGAAAATTGGCAATTTTCTGGCCGGTTTCGGCGCAAGACGGAGAAAAAAGGTCCTAACGAAAAACACTGTCCGAGGCCTCGTTATAGGTTAGAATTTTCATCAGTGAGTGAGTCAGTGTCCTTGCGATTGTATATAATAAGGACTCGCCACTCCAGCGGCGCTGCGCGCCGCTTCCGTGTCTCGCATCACAGGGGTAGGTGGATCAGAATACATAAGCGGATCAGAACAATAAAAGTACGGGCGCTGCGCGCCCGCACTTTGTCATAGGGTGAAGTTCGGCCGCCAAGGGGGTTAGGTGGATCTGAATTTTACAAGTGAATCAGAACCATGAAAGTTCGGCCGCCAAAGGGGTTAGGTGGATCTGAATTTATAAGTGGATAGGGGAAAGTTGGGTCAAGGGGTTACGTGGATAAGAATAATCAGTTTTTAAGTTGAGGTTAATGTTTCAAAATGCGTTGAGAGGTCGGAGTTTTAATTTTTAAGTTTACACCTTGAAGTTTTGAAATATGACATGTTTTAGTTTTAATGGGTGGCTTTTTAAAATTTCAAAATTTAAACTTTTAAAAATTTTCGTTTGTTTAGTGAAAAAATACGCTTATCAGCATGCCTGGCCCTCTAAACAGCACAGATTTTCCACTCTGCAAATGCCTTCTTCACTTCATTCACCACAGGGTCTGGCTGTATAATGAAATTCATTACTTTCAGAGGAGACAACTCTGATTCGTGTCTTTTGCACTTCTACCTCTTCTGTTCTTAAATCATTCAGTCATTTAATTGGCTGACCATTTGAGAAGAAACAGATGTATTTATTTTAGCCCTGCAACGGACAGATTAAGTGTAAATAAATTGACACCACACCTGTCTGTTAAGGCAGAAGATATTGTTAAGTTAGAAGATATTTTCCTTTTTTAGGTTTAGGTTTCATGTTTAAGTGATTTACGTTTAGAATGTAAGAATTTTAATGTTTGACTTTTATAATTTTAAGGTTTGAAATTGTAAAAAGTGAGGTTCGAAAGTTTCGGGTTGCTTTTGATGTTTAAAGATTGAGAGTTGCAATTGTCAACTATTTTGATAAAGTATTCTCAAATATTCTCATGTTTAAAGTTTGAAAGTTTACGGTTTGGACGTTATATATTTGAAGGAAAACAGTATTAAGATTCAAAGTTCACAGTGTGAAGCTTTTAAAGTTTGAGGTTCAATGTTAAAATTATAAAGTTCGATAAAATATTAGTTTTCGAGCTCAAAAATCGAAGTAACGCATAGCTAAGTCGATTGCTGAAGGAGCTTGAGGTCAAAAACAGAATTTAAAAAATTCAAATCCATTTATAAAATCAGGGTAACTTTTTACCGTATCTAAGACAAAGCAATTGAATTCTACGCAAAAAACTACGTAATATAAAGAAATAAAAAAGTATCTACATAATAACCTGGATTTATCATGCGTTTTCAAATATAATTTTAAGTTAAAACTCAATGCAATTAATTCAAAACACCGTATTTTTTCGGGAGTACCCTGTATCGGTTCGGCGACTTTATTTTCAGAATCTCCGTTAAAAAAACGTTAAATATTAGTAATAACAAAATGGCTACAAACAACGTTTTAAAACTCATTTGAAAAATACCTCTGTAAAAGAAACAAATGTCTCAGGGTAATCTTTTCTCAAAATCAAACATTTTCAAATGGGACTTTAACCTATTTTTGGGTCTAGATAGTCATAGGTATTTAGTACAATTTTTAAATTCAGTAAAATAGTACTTCCTGAGCTAAGTCATCGGATAACTGCATAGCCACGTCGATTGCTGAAGTACTTGGAATCAAAAACTGCGATTTAATTTTTCAAATCCATTTACAAAACCACGGTAACTTTTGTCCGTATCCGGGACAAAAAAATCGAATTCTACGCAAAAAACTACGTAATATAAAGAAATAAAAAAGTATCTACATAATAACCACGATTTATCATGAGTTTTCAAATATAATTTTAAGTTAAAACTTGTTGGAAATAATTCAAATCACCGTAATTATTCGGGAGTACCCTGTATCGCTTCAGCGATTTTATTTTCAGAATCTCCGTTAAAAAATCGTTAATATTAGTAATAACAAAAAGTCTACCGAAACATTTTAAATACATTTTTGTCGATTGAATTATAAACACAAAATATTTTTCCCGCTTCTTAACATATAGAAACCGCCGCCCCGCGGACAAAATTGAAAACAATGGACGATACAGATATGCGTTTTTTGCGTATTTCTTAATTGATTATTATTAATTTAGAAATGTACTAAAGAATTACAATTAAGCACAACGAACCATCAGCAAAGTATCCATGTGCAAAATGTGTTAAATGCCGAATTTTAATATTGGTTACGTCAAAACTACAATTTTTAAACTTTTCACTCCCCTGTAACTTCTATGGCATTTATGAAGCTAAAAACATGCTGGGGCTTTACATAAGCACCTCCTTAAACTGGTCAAACATAATGTGTTGCAATAAAGTGCTTCTACACTCCAGGAGGCCATTGTAAATATTTTAACTCCAAGAGTTTAACGACGGATTTTTTTAAAAACTCATTTGTAAAATACCTCTTGTAGAAAAAAACAAATGTCACAGAGGACGTTTTCTTTATAATCGACTGGTTTTCAAATTGGAGTAAAAAACCCTGTTTACGGGTCTGTAAGACCTTAGGTAAGTAGTAGAACTTTGAAATTCGGTAAAGTAGTATTTCTTTAGCTCAAAAATTGAAAAAACGCATAGCCAAGTTGATTGCTGAAGTGCTTGGGGTCTAAAATGGCGTTTCAAAATTTCAAATCCATTTATAAAATCAGGGTCACTTTTTACCGTATTTTAGGCAACAAAATCGATTTTTACACCAAAAAATACTTTATATAAAAAAATAAAAAAGTGTCTACATATTAACGGCGATTTATCATGAATTTTTAAAAAAAAATTTTGAAAATCCCGAAATTCGTTGTTTTTATCCCGGTTTTCCAGAAAATGGTTGAATATTTTTGAAATCCGTTAATTGGACGTTACGTTTCAGCTGATTCCCGACAAAAAAGGTGTCGGTGACTTTTTCGCTGGGAAGCCTCTATAACGCGTCCAAAGAAATCGCCTCCTCCACCACCACTCTAAATAAAAAATCACGGCGTTCAATCTAGGCTAATCGTGCAGCTTTAATGCAGAACTAACGAGAATATATAGTAAAAACTTCACAAAAATTCTTAATACAGAGAAAATTAGTTTATTCAATTTTAGGGAGTGATGGGTACCCGTGAAATTTCCTGCTAAACTTAAACATATGTACTTTTAAAAGCTGAAAACGTTGCATTTAAAAGATTTTGTAAAAATTGTATTTTAAATTTTCTCTTATTTTTCCCCTCCTCCAAACGCCATAAATTAGGTAAAAAGTTTACGGTTTCGTATTTTTCCTGGGCGTTTTAGCACCAGGCGGATACGGTACAATAACCAGTTAAGCCGTGTAAAGCGCCCAGATGGCTGTTTTCGTTTCTTTAATGTGAAAATTTTCCCCTATCAGTTCGAAACCGTTGAAATGTTAAGCTCCAAAAATCTAAATTATATTTTGAGCAACTTTCACTGCTTGGTCTCAGTAGTTTACATTGTGTGATGTTAATTTATAAAGGTTTTGTAATTTTTATAGTTATAACGTATAAAAATTGATCTGTTTGATATTTTGTTTATATTGTAAAAGTTGAATTTTTTGCCCGCCATAAGGGTAGAGGTAACATGTATATGTGTTGTTGTCAATTTAGTTTTATTGTTCATTTTGTTTTAAACTTTGGGGCATATGTACGGCTTGATTACGCATTGACGCATCCCAATACAAAGTTTATTAAAATAAAGGAGCAAATTTAGGTGCGCTCAACACCGTGAAATTAAGATTAATATGAACAAAATGAATAATTAACGTTTAACCAGTATGAAAGCGTATTATTATTTAACCAAATAAACTAAAATTAACGTTTAACAAATAATAACAACATCAAATCAAAAAATTAACAACAATTGAACAATATTATTTGATAGTGAAATATGTATTCATGGATTAATTGATATTTCAAAATATCATAAACAAATAAACTATATCAGTCTTCAGAAATGTTTCCAAGATATTTATAAATATATATGAATATTATTTGGTTAATTATATAATTAAACTATATAATAAAAATAGAAAGATTACATAGAATTTACATATTAAATAGCGTATTATTATTTAACCAAAAAATAAAAATAAAATTAACATTTAACAAATAATTACAACATCAAATCAAAAAATTAACAACAATTGAACAATATTATTTGATAGTGAAATATGTATTCATGAATTAATTGATATTTCAAAATATCATAAACAAATAAACCATATTAGTCTTCAGAAATGTTTCCGAAATATTTATAAATACATATGAATATTATTTGGTTAATTATATAATTAAACTATATAATAAAAATAGAAAGATTACAGAAATTTTTAATATTAAATAGAAGATTAATTATTTTATACATTATTGAGAACAATATCTGTTCCTTGTCAATATAATAATATTAAACTATTGAAAAATTAAAAAAATTATATTGTATATTAATAATAACTAATATTATTTCGGCCGGCCCGTTGGCATAGTGGTTAGCGCAACTGGCTTATACGCCCGGGTCCCAGGTTGTATTCCCGTTAAGATTAATCACTCACTTCATATATTTTCATTCTCCACCGTCTGCATTAGCAGGAAAACAGCGAGATGTAAAATCAAAAAGAAAAGATATTATTATTTAACAAATGAACCAAAAAAATAACAACACCAAATAAGGAAGGATTCTTGAAAATCGAACTCTTACAAATTGAACATAGATTTTGAAAGTTTAATTTGTTTATTTTTTAAATTACATTATTTGCAATCAGGTTTTTAAAAAATAAACTATAAACAAATCTTTTGAATTTACAAATCACAAGTTGAGGCCTCATTACCCTGAGTACCTCTCATTATATCAATTATTCATATGTTAAAAGAGAAAATTACTAAGTACAAAGATGTTTACATTTTACAATATGGAATACTTTTCAATACAATTTTTGTACGTTTAAACCCTTTCAGACAAGTCCAAAACATGGTAACGTTTCAGGCGCCTAACTTCTTCTGCATTATTTAGAAGATTTATGGCTAATTCGTTTTCGTGGCTTTCAAGTCTTGCCTGATATTTTCTATTAAAACGCCTGACCTCGTCCATTTCATCAGGAAGGTTGCAATAATCTTGTATTTCTGCATTCCATGCAAACCATGGTGCTCATGTTATAGCCCGAAGAACCTTATTTTGGAACTTTTGAATTATCTGTATGTTACTTCTGCTAGTAGTTCCCCAAAGCTGAACGCCGTACAACCAAACTGGTTTTAGTAACATTTTGTAAAGCAGCAACTTATTCTCAAGTGAGAGTGAAGAGTTCCCGCCAATCAGCCGGTACATCCTTTTGTATTTTAGATTTAATTCATTTCTCTTCATTCTCACATGGATTTTCCAACTTAACCGCCTGTCAAGATGCATACCCAGGTACTTTACAACTTCACTTTGTGGTAAATTAACACCTCCAAGTTTTACTGGTGGACAAGTATTCACACACAGCATAAATTTGCACGACAGCATAAATTAAACTTCAAATGAATTATGTAACAAAATGGTGATAAAAACATTTGCGTAATAAATATATTACCAGTTCAAATATGGTAAGATTTATTGTATTTTCATTATTTTAATGTATTTTCTTTATATATAATTTCACCGCTTATTCACGTAGAAATTTACACCAATCCAAGATAACGGCACATTGTCAGCGTTCTTCAAATTTCACTTCACTATGTAATTCACACGCTATTAAACAATAATTATTGGCACTACAGCATCAATTAAACTTCAAATGATTTAAGCAACCAGAACTGTGGTAATACGTTGTTCATTATATTACAAAACAGCCTGTAAAAATTAATATGTTCTTAAACTAATAATAACTATTTCAAAATAGTAAATAACAAGTATAAATAAATGTTTCTCAATTTAATTTTTATCAATTCTACAACTATGATTTCCAGTCAGGTTTAAAATTCATTATTACCTACTCTCATTCATCACCCTCTACGAGTGCAATAAACAGTCTAATTATAAATAAATGTGTTAAAGTAAAAAGAAAAAATGTCACCAGCAGTCGAGTGTAGTTAGAATTGCAGGGTTTTTGCGATTTAGTTTATAAATACCTGCATATATTTATAAACAGTGAATAGACCGAATGAATGATTCATTTTGAATTAAATTTGTGATTTATTAATATTTATTGAAATTATTTTTTAATTGGAAATTTTGCTTACCGGTTCTAATGATTATTGATCGAAGTATTTTAAAAAAAAAAAAAAAAAAAAATTAAATCAATTTCAATTCTTTGACTTGTTCATTCTCTTTACATTTCCGTGCAACTGTCGTTGGGGTGAAATTTAAAAAAAATAGGTGTAAAATTGAAATTTAAAAAGTGTATATGTGAACGGTGAATACTATTGTTTATACACCAAGGCTAATTTTAGAAACCTCTCATGTTGAAAGATTTCTGAAACCGGACGAGGTAGCAGATACTATACGTTTGTTTAATCAACAGTACAAGATTCAGGCGTTGTTTGTAGGTGCAGGTCTCTATCCTCCTACATTAGAGGAAGTAGAGACCCGCTTAAATTCCTGCAAGTAATATTAAATGAACAGATTACAGAACACCAAGATTCGGCGTTCGTTTTTCTTGGTTTAAGCGTAGCAGTCTCAATCTGGAAAACTGGTTCAGAGTGTTTCCTATTCTATTCAAATTCTGTCGACAAATATGCACGACATATCCCCGATGGTGTTGGACGGCTATTTAGTTTTGAAAGCATTAAGGGAATGTCTACCTTGCTGATTATGTGTTCGCCGTTTGACAACCTCGACGAGCACTAGTATGAGTTATCCCGCGTGGTTACAAATTTAACCCAAACAAGTGTTCAAAATAGAGATATGAATAAATTAAGTTGTCATCTCACTCAAAAGGCAACTGCATATCTTTATCAAATTAAAAAAAACAAGTAACTGAAATGATGTTGAAAAATCATCGAAAGATTTAAAACCTGGCTCTTTCTGACAACATGCCTTTAGTTAATTAAGTGTACAGCAGAAACGTGTCAAAACCTACAACTACAAACTTCTTGAAGTATAGCAAATGGTCGTCTTAATATTTAACGAAAATAATCCGGAAGGCCGTTGAAAAGCACGATGATACACATCCAGAGGTGAATATTGCCGCCGTTCAGAAACACAGAGATACCAACCCCGGGCGACACCTACCAATAGAAATTAGAAAAGGAGGACCTGACGCCGAGCGTACCGGTATTGCGTTGAACGACGTTAAACCATATCGTTTAAAAAATCCATCGTTACGTTCACCAAATACACACAAGTGTATAAAATGTGGAGCTCGGCTTTTCGAAGAGGAAGTAGGTAGAACCCAGTGGTGCTGCGGACAGGGACGTTATAATGTGATGTCTTTCCCTCCGTTATCTGACACCATCTACAACGATAAACTTTTCCTGCAGCATCCTAGACTTTACAACGATCTTTTCTCGTTTTGCGCACTGTCCGTGCCACTGGGATACCACCACCCAAAAGGACTTTCTTTCCTGAAGATACTTGGCAGAACATATCACTTAGTGTACGACTTAAATTGTGGAGGCACAAACAACAGTGTTCTATACATCGACGATGGCTCCGCTCGCATAGCTGAGGGCGGAAAAAAGAAATTGTCGCCGATAGTAATTAAAAAGATCGAAGCTTTTCTTCGTGAGTGTAATCCATACGTTTCGCTCTACAAGAAGTTGTACGACGAGCCATCAGAAAACGCACGACTGGAGTTTGAGACGACATCTCGTAGAACTCATGGGCCGGTATTAGGTGACCGACCAACTACCACGGAGGTCTCAGCTATACTTAGTTGCGATGAATCGGACCCGCCTAGAGGTAAATTTTGCATAATGAAAAAAGGATCTACCGGGCCAAGGATTATTGACGCAAACAATTTCCTGGTTGAGCCGTTTCAATATCCGCTCTTATATCCGCAAGGGCAACCCGGGTGGCATATATGGCGAACGGATAATGATACGCCTCCTAGAAAATTGTCCCTGCTCAAATACACGCGCTGTTTGCTTTTATCACAAGACCGGTTTTCAAGGTTTGGTCCGCTATCAGACACATGGCTAATAGATATGTACGCACGCATCGAGGGTCAGCGATTAGCATATTATATCAGTGGATGCAGAAGAAATCGATAGACCATGGTGGACTTAGGACTGGTCCAATGGACGAAGTGCTAGCGACAATACCGAACGAAATTTTACAAGATGAGACTGTACAAGGGGAAGGTCAAATAACAGCCGGTAGGGTGTACCTTCCTCAAACTTTTTCTGGCGGTCCAAGGTACATGAGGGTGTGCTATATTTTTTTTTTTTTTTTTTACGCCCTGGAGACTCCAGGAGGAGTATAGGACATGTCGTCAGATGTAACACCTGAAATACATATAAGAAACACACTATGTATCACTACTATCAAGAAAGAAATTCTTGTACGCTATAAAAAGTTTCACCGATCAAGTAATTTTTTAAATTTTTTTTAAAGGAATTCAAATCCTCACAACACTTTAAAGATTGGGGTAATTTATTTATGAATTTTCTCCCTGCATAAATAGGTTTTTGTTCAAACAATTTTGTGGAGTGATTAGCCACATAATAATCATTCCTGTTTCTCGTGTTATGATTGTGAACATTTAAATTCTGCATAAAATTATTTTGCCTAACATACATAATCACCTCAAAAATGTAGAGACAGGGAACTGTAAGCAATTTAAGCTCCTTAATTAGTGGCCTGCATGAGGTTAGCTGGTTAGCTCCCACCGTACACCTAATAGCTTTCTTTTGAATTTTAAAAACCCTATTCATATTACCCATGCTAGAATTACCCCATACTAAAATACCATACCGGATATGAGACAGAATGAGGCCATAATAAGCTGCCATTAGTAATTTTTTATCATTTAATCTGGCGATTTGTTTTAGTGCAAATACCCCAGATGATATTTTACTAGAACTGCACTACGGACTCTATGTTAACATGTGTATTTACTTCAAGAGCATCTACCAGTGAACTGTTACTGTTTACTGAAGTATCATCAGCAAACAACAAAGCTCTGCCATTAGGTAAGACTTCTGGTAACCTATTATTGTACAATAGAAACAGAATTGGACCTAAAACTGACCCCTGTGGAACGCCTGCTTTGACTTCAAGCTTTCCAGATACAACTTTTGTAAGTTTCCCTCTAACAACCCTAGTTAACTCCACACACTGTAATCTATTAATAAGGTAAGATTGAAACCATTTCAACTCTACATCCCTAACGCCTAATGACTCTAGTGTTTTCAATAAAATTTTGGAAACCATGCTGATCCTCTGAGATGATTAGGTTTTCAGTCAATAAACTGATTAACCTAATAAATACTACCTTTTCAAAAATTTTACTGATTGTGTTTAAAAAACTTATGGGTCTATAATTTTCAACTAACTGGCTATCTCCATTCTTAAATATAGGCAATATTTTTGCCTCCTTCAGTTTGTTTGGAAATACACCTGCTTCAAGTGAGAAGTTAATCAAATGAAGGAGAGGGGTAATTAAAAGATGTTTACATTCTTTAACAATTATACTAGAAATCCCATCTAACCCACATGTTTTCTTACTTTTCAAACTATCAAAAACTGATTCTAATTCCTCCCTTGAAACTAGGCTAAATAAGAATTGATTAACTACTTGTTACCTTTTTGATCATAACAGCCCACTGTTTCCCTAATCTGTTGTTTAAGTTTTAAAGCTACTTCCTGGTAATATTTGTTAAAATAATTACAAATTTCTATACCATTCTCTATAAGTTCAATGTTTTTGTTAACAATATTAGGTATGTCAGTAAAACTTTTGTTGCTAACTACACCTCGATTCTTATTAATTATTTCCCATATTGCTGAGTTTAGATTTGGTGAATAATGAAGAACTTCAGCAGTTTTTTTACATTTAGCTCTCTGGACTTCTCTGGCATAATGTTTTTTAATAGTTTTGTACCTTTGTTCATTAAAGGTTGTCCTATGTGAAAGAAAATCTGAGTATGCATCTCAAACTTCAGACCTCATTTGCAAAATTTCCCCTGTGACCCACTCATCTGTTTCACTGACAATATTTTTTACATGTTTCTTTTTAATTGGACAATTATTATTATAATGAAATTTTAATGTCTCAATAAAATTATGATATTTTTGATTAATGTCAGATGAATTGAAAACCGTCTTCCAATCCTCTTTGGATAAACTATGTAACAAACAATTAATATTCCCTTGGTCTTCCTGCCTAATATGGATGCTATGGCGCTAGTTTCAAGGATGGGAGGGCCGACGTACTTTTTAACTTTTACAGCTTGTGGCGGGTGGGAGGAAATTAAGCTGTCCAAACATCAATGTTCAATTCACGAAGCCCACCTTTGCAACCGCGTGTTTGAGTTGAAGAAGCGCGAGCTGATGCGTGACATAAAAAGTGGTGCCTTTTTTGGCAAACTTGCCTACGTTATATGGGTAATTGAATTTCAGATGCGAGGTCTGCCTCATGCACACATTTGTTTCCGGTTGGCAGATGGCGGCCCTAAACTCAACACAGATATAGATAAGGTTATAAGAGCAGACGTTCCCAGTGCAGATGAGGCAGACGGCAGGTTGAGAGCTCTAGTGATGCAGCATATGATACACGGACCATGCGGGCTGCAATACAGGACCGACCTACCTTGTTGGGACGATGAGAAAAGAAAATGCACCAAGTACTTTCCGAAACCACATACAGAGGTCACTTACACAGACGATAAAGGGTTCGTCCAATACAAACGAAACGCCGAAAATAAAGCTGTCGTCAAATTCTGAGGAGCAATGTTGGAAATTGATGATCGATGGGTAGTTCCCTATAATCCGGCGTTGCTTTTAAAGTTCGAATGCCACATCAACATGGAAATTGCGTCGGCGAGAAAAGCGGTGAAATACCTTTTCAAATACATTTCCAAGGGATCACCGCTTCGTAGAATGAGAGTCGTACGTGAGGATGATTTAATTGACGAGGTTGAAGACTACGTTACAAAAAGATACATTGGTGCTACAGATGCTGCGTGGAGAGTACTTGAATTTGACCTGACTGGCCGGGATCCGACTGTCATTCATTTGCCAGTGCATTTGAAAGGGAAACATAATGTTGTGTTCCGTCCCGGCCAGGAACGACAAGCGGTAGATAAATCGACCTCACAGTTATTATTATACTTTTGTCGGCCTGATGTCCAGGAATTTGACCAGCTGACCTACCTGGATTTCTTTGAAAATTATATTGTTCATTCTAAACGAACAAAATCATCTATGAATTTCGTAGAATGTTCTGACGGCATTCACTACGTAACGCGTAGACAGCGGGGAGAATGCGTAGCGAGAATGTTTTGGGTCGCACCCAACAGAGGCGAACAGTATTACCTGAGGATTCTGCTTTCGAGGTATCCTTGTCGCAGTTACGAGGACTTGTACACGTTAGGAGGAGCAGAGTGCAAAACATTCCAGCAGGCTGCAAGGGAATTGGGGCTAGCCGACAACAGGAATGAGTACCACGAGGCAATACAGGAGGCAGCTCAATTTATGAAAGCCAACCGGTTGAGACAGTTCTTTGTCTTGCTCTCGACAGTAGGATGTCCTGTACAGGAAATATGGGAGAAGCACAAGCGAGCTCTATGTGAGGATTTCCTCGAGCACTACGTTGATGACGAAGAGAAAGCTTTTAAGCTTGGACTCATACACATAGATCGGTGTCTACGTCGACATGGGTCGTCGCTTTTGGTTGCCGGTCTTCCAGTAGTTGATGACGATTCAACGGAGTTGGGCCGAGAGAAGCTATTGTACAGTCGGTCCATTCAAGCGTCTTTCGTGGAGGAATGGGAATCACGACTTTCACCGCAGCAATTGCTCGTTGTAAACCATGTCAAATCCTTATTATGCGGCGTTTGCGATAAGAAAGTGTTATTTTTAGATGGCCCAGGGGGATCAGGTAAGACACTTCTACTTAAGGTGATTTCGGCATTTGCACGATCACAAGACAAGATCGTGTTATGCGTAGCCAGCTCAGGAATCGCAGCTCAGAACCTTGTAGGCGGTACAACAGCCCACAGCCTCTTCAGGTTGCCTTTGGACATACATGACAACAGCTATTGGTCCATTACGAACGGAACTCAGAGGGCGGATCTAATTAGGCAGGCGTCGATGCTGATTTTCGACGAAACGCCCATGGCGCACCGCAAGCTTTTAGAAATGTTGGATCGTTCACTACAAGATCTTATGGAGAAGGACGTATTGTTCGGTGGAAAAATTGTAATTTTAGCTGGAGATTTTCGGCAAATACCTCCGGTGGTGGAAAATGCGAGGACGAATCATGATGTTCTACGTGCTTCAGTTCGCCAGTCATATATTTGGAAGTCGGTTGAAAAATTCACGTTGGTGACTACACATCGGCTGCAAGACTGCGACGAATTCGGTGAGTTTCTGCTGAAGATTGGCTCAGATTCGATCGAGAAACGTGAAGTCGGCGAGGGAAACAACGTAGTGCAACTAGTGGCGTTGCCCCGTCTCTCTTATGTTACTGATTTCAAAGAATTTATTAACATCGTTTTCCCTCAAGCAATTTTACAGAATGCGGATGAGCGCTACAACAGGGCGATTATTTGCACATTAAATGATACCGTTAAACATTTCAATAAATTAATTTTACGAGGTCTGTTAAAAAAATACAGCAAAAAGAACATCGTGTGGTAGTTTGACGGCAACATCTTGAACAGGCCAATGATGATGCAACAATCAGGTGAAGGATCATAACAGGAGACGATGTAATGAGACAAATTTAATGCACATCTGGAGTTGTTTATTTTTTAGTATATTAAGTAAAATAAACATCTCCAGCTGACTAAAATAAATACTTTAAAAATTATTTAATTCACATTATCAAAAAATATTTAAAAGAATTATTTATTTAGTTACTAGGCAACTAAATAAGAAGAAAAGGCTTTGTAAATTTTTTTTTAATGGGCGGTATAACATCAAACCGACAACATGCATTTATTTCACAGTCCCATTCAGTTTTTATTGTTTCAAAGTTGTCGAGTAGATCAGTTTTACTCAAAAGAATAAAAGTTATGGTAGCTTATAGTTATTACGAGATTAATAGTTTTTTGTTACTCGTTCATATTATTATCTGTTCTGTCAATGTCTCCATTCAATGCATCATTAATAAGAAATGAGTTAAAGGTAAATGAAAAAATTTGATGTTAATTAATATAAACAGTTCGTATGAAATGTTATAAAATATCGGTATAATTTGGAGTCGGTATATTATAGAAGTTTTATAATATACGTAAACTTTAAACTTAAAATTGGCATTCTCTTGTGTGAGGTATAAAGTTACTCTGCAAATTGTAATTTTAGTTTTATTGCAAATTGGCCAATCCCTTCTGGGGATAATACAATTAGTCTTTTCAAATTGTCACCCTAATGTGGGGAAAGACTCATCATCTTTGGATTAGAATCACAGAATCAATTCATTGATCCTTGTATTAGAAATTGTGGAAGTTAATATGAATAATAATAGTTATGATAATAATAATAGTCGAACCGATGTGACTGCAAACATGTTGAAACAGCTTATGTCATTAGTTAGTAAAATAGAACAACAGGGAGAAAATCTAAATAGAAAAATAGATGAACAGAGAAAAGAACAGGGAGAAATGAGTAGAAAATTAGATAAACAGGGAGAGGATATAAATTGTAGAATAGATAGTTTGAGTAATGATTTAAATAAAAGATTAGATAAACAGGAAAAAGAGATGAAAGAGTTAAAAGAAGGGATTAAACAGCATAATATAAAAATAATAGAGAATATAAGAAATAGTCAAGAAGATGTTAATAAAAATATTAAACCAATACAAAAAGGAGTAATAAATATTGTAACAAATAACAATAACAATAAGAATAATGATGAAAATATGAGAGGAAAACAAATATGTGAGGTTATAGCAACAAAAAATATGAACAAACAATTTGAAGGTTTAGATCAGTATAAATCCATAAATGTTACATTAAATGATCTAATAAACAAAGGAAGAAATGATGAATCAGATAAAATGAACATATTAAATAAATCTTCAGAGTATATAATATAGATAAACCAATAAGAGAAGATGTGGATTTAGGAGTCGTTGATTGCATTGAAGACCAAAACAAGACTACCAAGTTAATTTATGAAAGTATGAATGTGGTGAATAAATGCGTTGAAATAAATGACTGGAAACCAAGTGTAGCTGTGTATACTAATCACAATAAGTGTAAAAAAATTTTTAATGTACATTATATTGATATTTGCGTTTTGTTGTGTTATGTTTATAGGTTATAATTTATGTGTTTATGGGTTATAGTTCGATTATAGATTATAGTTTATTTGGTTAGTAGTATTGTAAGGTCACTTAGTAACACATTTTTAAAAACATTTTATATATAAATTTATCAAAAAAATTCAAAATTTAGATTATCATAAAAATTTCTTGTTTTCAAAATTTAAATGGGGGGTTATTTGTAATGAGACAAATTTAATGCACATCTGGAGTTGTTTATTTTTTAGTATATGGAAGTAAAATAAACATCTCCAGCTGACTAAAATAAATACTTTAAAAATTATTTAATTCACATTATCAAAAAATATTTAAAATAATTATTTATTTAGTTACTAGGCAACTAAATAAGAAGAAAAAGGCTTTGTAAATTTTTTTTTAATGGGCGGTATAACATCAAACCGACAACATGCATTAATTTCACAGTCCAATTCAGTTTTTATTGTTTAAATGTTGTCGAGTAGATCAGTTTTACTTAAAAGAAAAAAAGTTAATGCATCATTAATAAGAAATGTGTTAAAGGTAAATGAAAAAATTTGATGTTAATTAATATAAACAGTTCGTATGCAATGTTATAAAATATCGGTATAATTTGGAGTCAGTATGTTATAGAAGTTTTATTATATACGTAAACTTTAAACTTAAAATTGGTATTCTCTTGTGTGAGGTATAAAGTTACTCTACAAATTGTAATTTTAGTTTTATTGCGAATTGGCCAATCCCTCGTGGGGATAATTTAGTTTCTTTATAAAATTGTCAATCCCTCGTTGGGAATATAAAATTAGTTCCTTTTCAACGAAAACTGGGTTTACGGCTACGGAATTGAGACAAGTGCAGTGTTCACAACGGGTTGTCAAAAATTTTACATTACAAAAATCGTCACTAGCACTTAAACAAGTCGTACTAAAAACACAACACAACGAAAATTAAATGAGATATCAACAATCCAAAAATATATGTTTAATAAAGAAAAACGTAGAGTAGTGTGCTGCCAACCGCACGTCGCTACGTATCCCTGTTTGCGCGTTATTCAAAAAGTTCGGTTATTTTTTGAACAGACCTCGTAGATACTCTTGTGGGAGAAATGCACATGTTAAACAGTTTGGATAGCGTGGCCGTAGATGATGGCACTGGAGCCGATATTGACGTGGAACTGCTACATCAGGCTCAAGGTAAATGAGTTCCAAATCATGTTCTACGGCTAAAGGTTGGTTCTCTGTGTATTGTTACGCGTAATCTCAACTTTGATCTTGGGTTAGTTAACGGCACGAAGTAGATAATTGTAGCAATTTCTCGGCGGCTCGTCACATGCAGGAGACCCGGTTATGATGAGCTAGACGGTATTCCTCGGATCACCTTCAAATTTCCAATTTTTCCACGTAGCCCAATAGAGATGTACAGGCGACAGTTTCCATTGCAATTGTGTTACTCATTAGCTGTTCATAAGAGTCAAGGGCAGACGTTGGATTTTATTGGATTGGATTTACGATCGGATCCGTTTACCCAAGGACAGTTTTTATGTCGATTGTAGCCGGTTTCAGACATCGGACAACGTATTTTTGCAGATTAATTCATGACTGAATGTGTTAACGGCACGAAGTTGATAATTGTAGCAATTTCGCGGCGGCTCGTCACATGCAGGAGACCCGGTTATGATGAGCTATACGGTATTCCTCGGATCACCTTCAAATTTCCAATTTTTCCACGTAGCCCAATAGAGATGTACAGGCGACAGTTTCCATTGCAATTGTGTTACTCATTAACTGTTCATACGAGTCAAGGGCAGACGTTGGATTTTATTGGATTGGATTTATGATAGGATCCGTTTTCCCAAGGACAGTTTTTATGTCGATTGTAGCCGGTTTCAGACATCGGACAACATATTTTTGCAGATTAATTCATGACTGAATGTGTTAACGGCACGAAAATGATAATTGCAGCAATTTCTAGGCGGCTCGTTAGATGCAGAAGACCCGGTTATGAAGAGCTTTACGGTATTCCTCCAATCACTTTCAAATTTCAAAGTTTTAAACGAAGCCCAATAGAGATGTGCAGGCGACAGTTTCCAATACAATTGTGTTACGCAGATACTATATTTAAGAATCAAATACATACGTTGGATTTGTTGTATTCAATTCACAAACATGTACGTTCACCCACGGACAGTTTTTATGTCGATTATAGCTGGTTCCAGACATCGGACAACATTCAGTTACTTGTTTACCGCGATCAGATTAATCTTTTTCTTTTACAGTATCGTTCAGTATAAATTAAAAATTTTGCGTAATTTCTATTACTATAGAGTTGGACATTAATATAGCGTAATTTACTTATGAATGAAAGTTATTGTGTAAAATTTTCGTGTAATAAGTATATAGGTAAGGGAAGTAGTTTTTCATGTAGAATTTAGAAAAAAATTTTTTTTTCATATTAATCGATTATTTTTTTTCCAGTACTTTTAATTTATAAGAAGGCTGAATTTTAATTTAACGTGAAATATACTCATCAATATTAATTATATAAATATTTTTAAATGTTCATTGCTCTATATAAATATGTGTGAAAGAAATCATACTTTTTGCAGGCCATCTTAACGCAAGGAACAGTTAAAGGTTTTTGAAAGCTACATGTATCTTATTATACCTGCAAGAGTATGAACAAAAAATTTGAAAAAATGATTATGTTTTATGGTTGTTAAAATTAAGAGTTTATGTTTGGAACCAGAAGAAACTTTTTGAAGCATTCATGAATAAAAATTCTAGCCTAGCTTCAATTATAAATTTCACTATTTTTAAATACTACACAGGATAACTTTCATTTATTGTAATTAGCAAATAATGAATAATACTGTATCTTATTTGTTATTTTGATAACAAATACCTAATAATAATTAAATATCTTTAAATAATACCTGATATTAATTTGAATAATGCCAGGCGATTTACAGATTGCATCAATGCACATTTAAATAAATGTGCAACCGTATTTTGGGATTTCTAATTCATGGAGTGTAGAATTAGTTACTTTGTTTTAGAACCATTCACGTGCTTTTTTTATAACTTGCTTACCATTTTGAGAACAAAACAAATGCATACTATAAATTTGGTTAGAATAATTTTTGGTTTTCAGTACAATTCGGAAAAACTAAGTTTTTTTAAAGTTTGTGCTTAAATTGTCACATTGCAGGGTGAATGTCATATTAAAATATTGTTTTTAATTGACAGTGTGGGAACTGTAAAAATATGAACTGTCAGCTTAATTTAGCAAAATCCATTTACTGGGTCACAATAAAACTAAATTTAAACTGGGAAACCTTTAATTATAAGGACAATGTATGTATATTGAAGTTTAATTTTAACGATTCATTCAAGTAAAAGAATTTGGAATTAATGTTTTTCTATTAATTTTCAATATTTTTAAAGTATAAAACAAGATCAAAACATTGCTTAAAAATTGTTAGAAAATATGTACTTTGATTGTTTTACAGTTATTAATAAAACAATCGTTTAACTTTGATATGAATCAAACATGTAAAAATATTAAAGCACTGTACAGTACAATAAATATAAATATTGAATACATTACAGAATATTAAAAACAACAAATCCTGATGTTACGTCAAACGTATCACCATCTTAAAGACACGAGGGTGAATACAACAACCTAGCTAAAACAAAAAAAAATTAACATTGTAGTTACAATAATAAATAATAGGAAGTACAATAAATATCTCCTAAACTGAGCTAGTGAAATGCGTTAGTAGAAATAATTATTTTTTTAAATTTTATAAACAACTACATGACATTTTTTCTTTTGCAAATAATTTTTTTTGAATAAATTACTGCAGTGCATATTTTCAACAATAATTTTGACAAAGTCAGATACCTAAATTTCCCAGGCAATGAAATATAAATAAGAATGTAAATTGTCAATAAACCTTTTGATAAATAGATATAAAATAAAGATGTCGGCGAATCATAAATAATTGTAGTACATAATTTAACAAGGGAAAATTGTTTATATAAATCAGCCTAACCATTGTATATACATATGACATCTCTTACTTCGATCGAATTCAGTTTTTCACTACACCTGATCAGTGTAAAACAAAGAAAATGTAATTAGTGATATTTACCGTTTAAAAATTTTAAAATTTAATAATTAATAGGGATTTCAATTTAGCGCAGTACATTCATTAAAACAAATTTGGAACAGATATAATCTAAGATATGAACTTGCGTGCATAGTGCTCAGTTAATAATTCAATAATAATTAAGAACTTTTATTCACTTGTTCAATTTTAATATTTAATTTAGTACTTAAGTTGTTTGGTTAATGACTTTATTATTTATATAAAAACATTTCAAGCTCTAATTGAAAAATTATTGTACAAGCAACTTCAATATTGCTTAGTTGTCTACATCGAATTACGTACATTATGAAGCGCTATATAAAAATTGATTTACATTTGGTTATTTATGTTAAAACATAAATTATTTACTATTAAAACGTAACTGTGATTAATTTTTATTCCGTTTTCAAACTAGTGGCGGAATAAAGTTAAAGTTAAAGTGTGTGTGTATGCGCGCGCGCGCGCGTGTACGTGTAGCTTATGAAACCTTGCCTTAACTTTGAAAACTCATTTTACTATTTGTTACTAATTTTAAAATTACATAAATTTCTGAAATTTTAAAAAAGAATCAATAAATTAATATGATAATATAATTATTTGTGGAAATTTTTAAACTTGGTAATCGAAAACAAAAATTTTTAAAATACAGCTGTTTAAGATTCTTATTTATTACCTTTAAAAATACATGAACCAATTTATTGTTTATTTATTTTTCGGTTTAACGTCAGACTCATACGTTACAAAATGATTTTTTGTCACTCATGAAAATATGCCATGCCTGAATGGGATTAGAACCAAAGACCACATGATGGGAGCGGATCACGTTACAAACTACGGCAATGCGGCCGGCATTGATTTTTTTTTATCAACAGAGAAATTTTCTAGTCCAATAATTTGTGGACTTTGTCACCTGTTTTGTTTAGGAATCATAATGCTCGATAAATAAATTTATAAAGTTTTATTTTGTATGCCACATACACATGATATTAAATTAGTAATCAATGTTTTGTGTAAATGATATAGTTTAAAGATTGAACAAACTGATAGTGCAAGAATCTAAAAACCTATATTTTAACATATTTCGGTGTTAAAGTAGCTTTCGTAAAATTACGCTCGGCGACTTAAGGCTCAATTTCATTAGCATCAGCATAGTGTTAGCACATTATAAAAGAAAAAGAAAATATAATTTGAATCATATTATAATAATACATAGAAAATTTTTTTGGAGATAGAATACTATATACTATGTTACTATGGCTAGTAACATCTACAATACTTTACAAAATAAAGACTGCCAAAATTATTGAACGGTCACATACATCTTTTTTAGATTTTGTTAAGCCATCAGGTTTTAAGAATAAGACCACTAAACAATACGAAGGTTTTAGTGCAACTTTCATTTAAAAATCTTATTGGAATCCCAACTTATATCTGAAATAAGTTTGTTTTTCAAAACTTACATGATATGAATAAAATTTAAAAAACATGATATCATAAAAATTACGTGTTAATAGTTATGTGTAATATACTTCTGTTATTTCATTTAACAATCTTCATATTATAAACGTGATTTCAATTATTGGTATTGCACAATAATTTTTAACATCAAAATAATTAAATCACAGAAAAATAAAAATAAAATAAGACCAGGTGGCAATTCGTTTTATCGATGCTACAATAAATTTATTTAGAAAAGAAAGTTATTTGAGACATTCGGTTGTAAAACATGGTATCTGACATTACTGCTAAAAATGAGCTTGTGGTAGAAAAGCTTTATTCGTGGAATTTTTAATATTTAACAGATGATAAATGCGGGGAAATTTTGATCTATATTGAAAAATGTTGGTACGAAGGTATGGTATGCAATGGGTGTTTGGGAGTAAACAGTGGTATCTAACAAAGATGGACGCCAGACGCAAGCTCTTTCTAAATGATGACGATCTAACAGCAAGTATATTTTATAGATTTCAAATTTGCATCAGTTGTAAAATTATTGTGAAATCATTATAGGCCTACTGAAATAATACAATTAAAAAATTATATAATTTTCCTTTTTCTTGCGTACATGAATATATACGCAGGAAAGTATTGTTTTTATGACATTTCGAAATCAATTTTTAACCGGATACGTACGTGAAAAATATCTAGAGAACGGAAATTTTACGAAGTTGGTAGTTGAAACTTTGTTAGTTGCCACTAGGTGACATGACACGAACATATTCATTAAACCGGTCAACTGGAAGTAGACGTTCATTCGTGCACTTTTACACTAGTATTGAGGTATTCTCAAAAACACGTACTACGTTTTTTTAAGAAATCACCTTGTTTATACAGTTTTCATGATAAAAAAAAATGGGCAATAATAGTATTTATTACAACCTATAAAATTACATCACTTTCCTAACAATTTTCGGTAAATGAGTCATTTGCTATATGCTTACAGTATAGATTGTATCTGAGATTGGAACAATCTTCTACATTAGATACAAATTGAAAAATGTTACTGTGACCGTTCAAACTAAATTAAAAATTGTTTGTGTCAAAATGTCAATTACAATTTTAATTCGAATTCTACATTTTTGGAACAACTTTAATCAATAAATATGATAGACTTAATTTAAAACTCACACTTTTTTACACATGCGAATTAAATATTTATTTATTTATTTATTTCTATCGATATGAAAGTAAAAAAAAAAATAAATTGCAAAAAAATATGTAGTCTAAAAATATATGAGTCATATTTTCTAAAAATGCGTACAAACCGAGGATCACCTAAAAAACGTCTGCTTGAGTTCGAAAAACATTGTGTGACTGTACCTCCTTTCTTCGCTAATATTGGCTATATGTCATTTGCAGTCTTTACTTTGTAAAGATATAGGTAAATTTAAAACTAATATTAATCATTTAACAAAAAAAAACTTACATCAACAGTTCCTTAAAAACTACGTTCCTGGTGTATGGCACACCATCTATTACACGGTCGGGAGAAACAAGTAACTGGATGTTATCGTGTGTTCTAATACGGCTGAGAGCAACGTAGAGTTGTCCGTGGGTAAACGGATCCGATCTTAAATCCAATCCAATAAAATCCAATGTCTGCCCTTGACTCTTATGAACTGTAATTGAGTAACACAATTGCAATGGAAACTGTCGCCTGTACATCTCTATTGGGCTACGTGGAAAAATTGGAAATTTGAAGGTGATCCGAGGAATACCGTATAGCTCATCATAACCGGGTCTCCTGCATGTGACGAGCCGCCGAGAAATTGCTACAATTATCAACTTCGTGCCGTTAACTAACCCAAGATCAAAGTTGAGATTACGCGTAACAATACACAGAGAACCAACCTTTAGCCGTAGAATATGATTTGGAACTCCTTTACCTTGAGCCTGATGTAGCAGTTCCACGTCAATATCGGCTCCAGTGCCATCATCTACGGCCACGCTATCCAAACTGTTTAACATGTGAATTTCTCCCTCAAGAGTATCTAAAATTAAATTATTGAAATATTTAACAGTATCATTTAATGTGCAAATAATCGCCCTGTTGTAGCACTCATCCGCATTCTGTAAAATTGCTTGAGGGAAAACGATGTTAATAAATTCTTTGAAATCAGTAACATAAGAGAGACGGGGCAACGCCACTAGTTGCACTACGTTGTTTCCCTCGCCGACTTCACGTTTCTCGATCGAATCTGAGCCAATCTTCAGCAGAAACTCACCGAATTCGTCGCAGTCTTGCAGCCGATGTGTAGTCACCAACGTGAATTTTTCAACCGACTTCCAAATATATGACTGGCGAACTGAAGCACGTAGAACATCATGATTCGTCCTCGCATTTTCCACCACCGGAGGTATTTGCCGAAAATCTCCAGCTAAAATTACAATTTTTCCACCGAACAATACGTCCTTCTCCATAAGATCTCGTAGTGAACGATCCAACATTTCTAAAAGCTTGCGGTGCGCCATGGGCGTTTCGTCGAAAATCAGCATCGACGCCTGCCTAATTAGATCCGCCCTCTGAGTTCCGTTCGTAATGGACCAATAGCTGTTGTCATGTATGTCCAAAGGCAACCTGAATAGGCTGTGGGCTGTTGTACCGCCTACAAGGTTCTGAGCTGCGATTCCTGAGCTGGCTACGCATAACACGATCTTGTCTTGTGATCGTGCAAATGCCGAAATCACCTTAAGTAGAAGTGTCTTACCTGATCCCCCTGGGCCATCTAAAAATAACACTTTCTTATCGCAAACGCCGCATAATAAGGATTTGACATGGTTTACAACGAGCAATTGCTGCGGTGAAAGTCGTGATTCCCATTCCTCCACGAAAGACGCTTGAATGGACCGACTGTACAATAGCTTCTCTCGGCCCAACTCCGTTGAATCGTCATCAACTACTGGAAGACCGGCAACCAAAAGCGACGACCCATGTCGACGTAGACACCGATCTATGTGTATGAGTCCAAGCTTAAAAGCTTTCTCTTCGTCATCAACGTAGTGCTCGAGGAAATCCTCACATAGAGCTCGCTTGTGCTTCTCCCATATTTCCTGTACAGGACATCCTACTGTCGAGAGCAAGACAAAGAACTGTCTCAACCGGTTGGCTTTCATAAATTGAGCTGCCTCCTGTATTGCCTCGTGGTACTCATTCCTGTTGTCGGCTAGCCCCAATTCCCTTGCAGCCTGCTGGAATGTTTTGCACTCTGCTCCTCCTAACGTGTACAAGTCCTCGTAACTGCGACAAGGATACCTCGAAAGCAGAATCCTCAGGTAATACTGTTCGCCTCTGTTGGGTGCGACCCAAAACATTCTCGCTACGCATTCTCCCCGCTGTCTACGCGTTACGTAGTGAATGCCGTCAGAACATTCTACGAAATTCATAGATGATTTTGTTCGTTTAGAATGAACAATATAATTTTCAAAGAAATCCAGGTAGGTCAGCTGGTCAAATTCCTGGACATCAGGCCGACAAAAGTATAATAATAACTGTGAGGTCGATTTATCTACCGCTTGTCGTTCCTGGCCGGGACGGAACACAACATTATGTTTCCCTTTCAAATGCACTGGCAAATGAATGACAGTCGGATCCCGGCCAGTCAGGTCAAATTCAAGTACTCTCCACGCAGCATCTGTAGCACCAATGTATCTTTTTGTAACGTAGTCTTCAACCTCGTCAATTAAATCATCCTCACGTACGACTCTCATTCTACGAAGCGGTGATCCCTTGGAAATGTATTTGAAAAGGTATTTCACCGCTTTTCTCGCCGACGCAATTTCCATGTTGATGTGGCATTCGAACTTTAAAAGCAACGCCGGATTATAGGGAACTACCCATCGATCATCAATTTCCAACATTGCTCCTCTGAATTTGACGACAGCTTTATTTTCGGCGTTTCGTTTGTATTGGACGAACCCTTTATCGTCTGTGTAAGTGACCTCTGTGTGTGGTTTCGGAAAGTACTTGGTGCATTTTCTTTTCTCATCGTCCCAACAAGGTAGGTCGGTCCTGTATTGCAGCCCGCATGGTCCGTGTATCATATGCTGCATCACTAGAGCTCTCAACCTGCCGTCTGCCTCATCTGCACTGGGAACGTCTGCTCTTATAACCTTATCTATATCTGTGTTGAGTTTAGGGCCGCCATCTGCCAACCGGAAACAAATGTGTGCATGAGGCAGACCTCGCATCTGAAATTCAATTACCCATATAACGTAGGCAAGTTTGCCAAAAAAGGCACCACTTTTTATGTCACGCATCAGCTCGCGCTTCTTCAACTCAAACACGCGGTTGCAAAGGTGGGCTTCGTGAATTGAACATTGATGTTTAGATAGCTTAATTTCCTCCCACCCGCCACAAGCTGTAAAAGTTAAAAAGTACGTCGGCCCTCCCATCCTTGAAACTAGCGCCATAGCATCCATATAGCACACCCTCATGTACCTTGGACCGCCAGTAAAAGTTTGAGGAAGGTACACCCTACCGGCTGTTATTTGACCTTCCCCTTGTACAGTCTCATCTTGTAAAATTTCGTTCGGTATTGTCGCTAGCACTTCGTCCATTGGACCAGTCCTAAGTCCACCATGGTCTATCGATTTCTTCTGCATCCACTGATAATATGCTAATCGCTGACCCTCGATGCGTGCGTACATATCTATTAGCCATGTGTCTGATAGCGGACCAAACCTTGAAAACCGGTCTTGTGATAAAAGCAAACAGCGCGTGTATTTGAGCAGGGACAATTTTCTAGGAGGCGTATCATTATCCGTTCGCCATATATGCCACCCGGGTTGCCCTTGCGGATATAAGAGCGGATATTGAAACGGCTCAACCAGGAAATTGTTTGCGTCAATAATCCTTGGCCCGGTAGATCCTTTTTTCATTATGCAAAATTTACCTCTAGGCGGGTCCGATTCATCGCAACTAAGTATAGCTGAGACCTCCGTGGTAGTTGGTCGGTCACCTAATACCGGCCCATGAGTTCTACGAGATGTCGTCTCAAACTCCAGTCGTGCGTTTTCTGATGGCTCGTCGTACAACTTCTTGTAGAGCGAAACGTATGGATTACACTCACGAAGAAAAGCTTCGATCTTTTTAATTACTATCGGCGACAATTTCTTTTTTCCGCCCTCAGCTATGCGAGCGGAGCCATCGTCGATGTATAGAACACTGTTGTTTGTGCCTCCACAATTTAAGTCGTACACTAAGTGATATGTTCTGCCAAGTATCTTCAGGAAAGAAAGTCCTTTTGGGTGGTGGTATCCCAGTGGCACGGACAGTGCGCAAAACGAGAAAAGATCGTTGTAAAGTCTAGGATGCTGCAGGAAAAGTTTATCGTTGTAGATGGTGTCAGATAACGGAGGGAAAGACATCACATTATAACGTCCCTGTCCGCAGCACCACTGGGTTCTACCTACTTCCTCTTCGAAAAGCCGAGCTCCACATTTTATACACTTGTGTGTATTTGGTGAACGTAACGATGGATTTTTTAAACGATATGGTTTAACGTCGTTCAACGCAATACCGGTACGCTCGGCGACAGGTCCTCCTTTTCTAATTTCTATTGGTAGGTGTCGCCCGGGGTTGGTATCTCTGTACTTTTCAACGGCCTTCCGGTTAACTTCTGGATTTCTGTCTTGGTACGTTTTTACGGATTTACGATTTACCTCAGGATGTTTGTCGTTGTACGTTTTGACACATTTTTGGTGTACATCCGGATGTTGTTCGTTATATTTTTTCGCGGCCACAAGGTGTTGATCATCTGCGCTCTGTGTTGATGTTTTTGGGCGACCAGGCGCTTTCTTGGACGTCTTTCCAGCTGTTGATTTACTCTGGTGTTCCATAACATTCCCATGCGGAAACTTCGGACGACCGCGGGACTTTTTAATAGGACGTCCTCTTTTTGGCTTTACTTTATCTTTTAAGGTAGAATTTTTTAAATTGGCCAAAGGAATGTTGTCGTCTGATGAATCCAGAGAAGAGACAAATTTTGGTTCTGGAATATTTTTGATCAACACCTCAGTTACTTTTTTTTTAAGATTTATTAATGGTATACGGTCGTCCGAGGAAGCATTCGAATTTTTTAAATTGGCCAAAGGAATGTTGTCGTCTGATGAATCCTGAGAAGAGACAAATTTTGGTTCTGGAATATTTTTGATCAACACCTCAGTTACTTTTTTTTTAAGATTTATTAATGGTATACTGTCGTCCGAGGAGTCATTCGACAACTCATCATAAGTTATTTTTCTCTTTACGCCAACTTCAACACTTGTTTGTGTTAAATTGGAAACCACGCGGAATAACTCATACTGGTGTTCGTTGTGGTTATCGAAGGGCGAACGCATCATAAGGAAGATAGATATTTCCTTACTATCTACAAAACTAAACAGCCGTCCAACACCATCGGGGATGTGTCGTCCGTATTCGTCAACTGAGTGTGAATCGAATAGGAAACACTCTGATCCTGTTTTCCAGATTGAGACTGCTACATTTAAGCCAAGAAAAACGAACGCCGAATCGGGGTATTCGGTAAACTGTTCATTTAATATTTCCTGCAGAAAGTTTGAGCGGGTCTCTACTTCCTTCAATGTAGGAGGATAGAGACCTGCACCTACAAACAACGCCTGAACCTTGTACTGTTCATTGAATAAACGAATTGTACCCGCTACCTCGTCCGGATTCAGAAAGCTTTCAACATGAGAGCTACCTAAAACCGACTTAGTTAACTTATAGAATAAATCCCCATCTACAATTAATTTATCTAAAATTTCTGGGGTAAAATTATCCCTAATTACATTTTCAATGTATACACAAGTGGCTACAGAAATGCATACGCACTGGACGTTTTTGGTCTTACCAAATATTTCATTAGCCTGGGAAATTGTACCTGACTTCACCAAATTAACTTTGTATTTATTTAAATTCATTATTAAATAATATAAAAATATAATATCAAATACAAATAATGAAAAGTTTTATAATAGTATAAATATTATACTTATTATTACCACAGTTTGGTTTTATTGATGTACCTATTTAATTTATTCAATGGTTCAATCTGTAAATATTTGTTAAGAAAAAATAAAAAAGAATCAAAAGAAAATTAAGATCCCTGGACATAAATCATTAAAAATTATTAAGTTATGAGTATGGTTTAAAAACCAATCTTTAAACAAATACTTTATCATTAATACGATTTCCAGCATAATGAAACAGAAATTAATTTTTCAACATAAATTTTCCAAAATAACGTACAACATAACCTGCCAACAAATTTTGGCAAAAAAAAGAAATAAAACAAAAAGTAATAACACCATTTGATTCATCAATCGCAGTTATTACACTAAAATTGGATAACTATAATAAAACAAATATAAAATGTTTAAAAAATTAGGGCCAATATTTTATACAGGATAACATGCTTTTCAGAGTGTGATCATACAACTATGAACCCAAATAATGTATATACCGGTTGTCCCACAAAATTTAAATCTCAGGGAAACAGCATTGATTTTCAATAGTTTGCAGAGTTTTTCTTTCCTCGTAAAAATAATAATAATAATAATTATTTTTCATAAAAATAAAATATTATTAAGCCAAACTAAGATTGATTTGTTTTAGGATCATTCAGACATATTTAAAATAATTTAACGTGATTTTAGAATTATTCTAATAGATTATTACTAATTTGAAGTTATGTTGCACATTATTTGTATTGGCAAGAGACAGTCTTGTGAATTTACACAAAAGATTTTTATTCTTAAATTTGAAATTTTTTTGTAATTTCATAATAAAACATTAATGGTGGTGTAGTGAATGGGAGATCTCTGTCCTCCTTCACCGAATATTTTTATTTGTAATGAAAGCAATATAGAAAAATTTCCAAAAAAAATTTAATACGACCAATGTAATGGCTAATGTGCTTTTAGATTTAAAAAAAAAACATTCAAATAACCTGCATCTAATTATGAAATAAAAAAGACTTCGGAACTTAATGTATAGTAAATTTAATGATTCTACAAAGTAATGTTATTTATTAAGTAAATAAAATACTGGTGCCTAAAAATGAATTATTAAAAATTAATGATATGAACATGCGTTACCATAACATGTCAGTAAAGGATACAAGTATTTAATTCAATATGATATTCGTTGTAATAAGCAGATATTTAGTGATATTTATATAGTTTTAATTGACTTATCTGCCAAAATTAGTTATCAATATGTCATATACATAACATCAACCATAGCATATTATTGTGAGCTTTCTTAATAAAACACCACTAATGAACCAGCTGTTTTAAAATGGTTCTTATTATTTGCGATAATTTTAAATGTTTGACACATTACTTATGTATATGTACTAAATAACCGATGAGATTTCAATGTAAATATTTTTATAAAAAATCAATGTGCCAATTTTTTTTTAAAAACTTCCCTTATGGGTTCAGCAACCAAATTTTCAGCACCTGCGTAAAAATATACTGCATTTTTAAAAATAATATGTAAAGATTTTTCGGGTGTCTTTGCAAACAGCATATTTTTGCGCAAAAGATCTGTGTGCATAATGAGTTAAATCCCGAAATTTTATTTTGATACATTTCAAATGCGGGCAAATTTAATTTTGTCGCATTTTAATAATTGCGGGCAAATTTAACTTTGCCTGCACTTTGTCATATGGTGAATTTCGGCCGCCAAAGGGTTAGGTGGATAAGAATAATCAGTTTTTAAGTTGAGGTTAATGTTTCAAAAGGCGTTGCGAGGCCGGAGCTTCAAAGTTTAAAGTTTATTACTTATTATCCTGCCAAATGGGTAATAAGTATATCTTTAAAGTTAAATAAAAAATTAGATTTGAGCACAAAAATCGAAGTTACGCATAGCCAAGACGATTGCTGAAGAGCTTGAGGTCAAAAACAGAATTTAAAAAATTCGAATCCATTTATAAAATCAGGTTAACTTTTTACCGTATCTAAGACAAAGCAATTGAATTCGACGCAAAAAACTACGTAATATAAAGAAATAAAAAAGTATCTACATAATAACCACGATTTATCATGAGTTTTCAAATATAATTTTAAGTTAAAACTTGATGGAGATAATTTAAATCACCGTAATTATTCGGGAGTACCCTGTATCGCCTCAGCGATTTTATTTTCAGAATCTCCGTTAAAAAATCGTTAATATTAGTAATAACAAAAATTCTACCGAAACATTTTAAATACATTTTTATCGATTGAATTATAAACACAAAATATTTTTCCCGCTTCTTAAAATATAGAAACCGCCGCCCCGCGGACAAAATTGAAAACAATGGACGATACAGATATGCGTTTTTCGCGTATTTCTTAATTGATTATTATTAAATTAGAAATATACTACAAAATTCCAATTAAGCACAACGAACCATCAGCAAAATATCCATGTGCAAAATGTGTTAAATCCGGAATTTTAATATTGGTTACGTCAAAATTACAATTTTTAAACTTTTCACTCCCCTGTAATTTCTTTGGCATTTATGAAGCTAAAAACATGCTGGGGCTTTACATAAGCACCTCCTTAAACTGGTCAAACATAATGTGTTGCAATAAAGTGCTTCTACACTCCAGGAGGCCATTGTAAATATTTTAACTCCAAGAGTTTAACGACGGATTTTTTTAAAAACTCATTTGTAAAATACCTCTTGTAAAGAAAAGCAAATGTCTCAGGGGACGTTTTCTTTACAATCGAATAGTTTACGAATTGGAGTAAAAAAACCTTTTTACGTGTCTATAAGATCTTAGGTAAATAGTAGAACTTTGAAATTCGGTATAGTAGTATTTCTTAAGCTCTTAAATTGAAAAAATGCATAGCCAAGTTGATTGCTGAAGTGCTTAGGGTAAAAAATGGCGTTTCAAAATTTCAAATCCATTTATAAAATCAGGGTCACTTTCTACCGGATTTTAGGCAAAAAAACCGAATTCTACGCTAAAAACTACTTAATATAAAAAAATAAAAAAGTGTCTAAATATTACCGGCGATTTATCATGAATTTTTAAAAATCAAATTTGAAAATCCCGAAATTCGTTGTTTTTATCCCGATTTTCCAGAAAATGGTTAAATATTTTTGAAATCCGTTAATTGGACGTTACGTTTCAGCTGATTCCTGACAAAAAAGGTGTCGGTGACTTTTTCGCTGGGAAGCCTCTATAACGCGTCCAAAGAAATCGCCTCCTCCACCACCACTCTAAATAAAAAATCTCGGCGTTCAATCCAGGCTAATCGTGCAGTTTTAATGGAGAACTAACGAGAATATATAGTGAAAACTTCACAAAAATTCGTAATACAGAGAAAATTAGTTTAATCAATTTTATGGAGTGATGGGTGCCCGTGAAATTTCCTGCTAAACTTAAACATATGTACTTTTAAAAGCTGAAAACGTTGCATTTAAAAGATTTTGTAAAAATTGTATTTTAAAGTTTCTCTTATTTTTCCCCTCCTCCAAACACCATTAATTAGGTAAAAAGTTTACGGTTTCGTATTTTTCCTGGGCGTTTTGGCGCAAGGCGGATACGGTACAATAACCAGTTAAGCCGTGTAAAGCGCCCAGATGGCTGTGAATTTTTCGTTTTTTTAATGTGAAAATTTTCCCCTTCACCGTGACGTAGAAGCTCCAGGTAGGAGTGAAAATGTTTTTAAACATATTGACCCAGCCTACCTCAACGAGACGAAGAAAAAATAATCAATAATTTTTTTCGATTTAAAGCACCGTTAAGAATTTTGAAAAACTACCCCTAAAACCTTGCCACCCCTAAAAGTTTTAGGTGAAAATTGGCAATTTCCTGGCCGGTTTTAGCGCAAGACGGAGAAAAAAGGTCCTAACGAAAAACACTCTCCGAGGCCTCGTTATAGGTTAGAATTTATGTCTGGAATTTATGTTTGGACGTTATATATTTGAAGGAAAACAGTATTAAGATTCAAAGTTCACAGTGTGAAGCTTTTAAAGTTTGAGGTTCAATGTTAAAATTATAAAGTTCGATAAAATATTAGTTTTTGAGCTCAAAAATCGAAGTAACGCATAGCTAAGTCGATTGCTGAAGCGCTTGAGGTCAAAAACAGAATTTAAAAAATTCAAATCCATTTATAAAATCAGGGTAACTTTTTACCGTATCTAAGACAAAGCAATTGAATTCTACGCAAAAAACTACGTAATATAAAGAAATAAAAAAGTATCTACATAATAACCTGGATTTATCATGCGTTTTCAAATATAATTTTAAGTTAAAACTCAATGCAATTAATTCAAAACACCGTATTTTTTCGGGAGTACCCTGTATCGGTTCGGCGACTTTATTTTCAGAATCTCCGTTAAAAAAACGTTAAATATTAGTAATAACAAAATGGCTACAAACAACGTTTTAAAACTCATTTGAAAAATACCTCTGTAAAAGAAACAAATGTCTCAGGGTAATCTTTTCTCAAAATCAAACATTTTCAAATGGGACTTTAACCTATTTTTGGGTCTAGATAGTCATAGGTATTTAGTACAATTTTTAAATTCAGTAAAATAGTACTTCCTGAGCTAAGTCATCGGATAACTGCATAGCCACGTCGATTGCTGAAGTACTTGGAATCAAAAACTGCGATTTAATTTTTCAAATCCATTTACAAAACCACGGTAACTGTTGTCCGTATCCGGGACAAAAAAATCGAATTCTACGCAAAAAACTACGTAATATAAAGAAATAAAAAAGTATCTACATAATAACCACGATTTATCATGAGTTTTCAAATATAATTTTAAGTTAAAACTTGATGGAGATAATTTAAATCACCGTAATTATTCGGGAGTACCCTGTATCGCTTCAGCGATTTTATTTTCAGAATCTCCGTTAAAAAATCGTTAATATTAGTAATAACAAAAAGTCTACCGAAACATTTTAAATACATTTTTGTCGATTGAATTATAAACACAAAATATTTTTCCCGCTTCTTAACATATAGAAACCGCCGCCCCGCGGACAAAATTGAAAACAATGGACGATACAGATATGCGTTTTTTGCGTATTTCTTAATTGATTATTATTAACCTAGAAATATACTACAAAATTCCAATTAAGCACAACGAACCAGCAGCAAAATATCCATGTGCAAAATGTGTTAAATCCCGAATTTTAATATTATTTACGTCAAAATTACAATTTTTAAACTTTTCACTCCCCTGTAATTTCTATGGCATTTATGAAGCTAAAAACATGCTGGGGCTTTACATAAGCACCTCCTTAAACTGGTCAAACATAATGTGTTGCAATAAAGTGCTTCTACACTCCAGGAGGCCATTGTAAATATTTTAACTCCAAGAGTTTAACGACGAATTTTTGTAAAAACTCATTTGTAAAATACCTCTTGTTAAAAAAAACAAATGTCTCAGAGGTCGTTTTCTTTATAATCGACTGGTTTTCAAATTGGAGTAAAAAAACCTGTTTACGGGTCTGTAAGACCTTAGGTAAGTAGTAGAACTTTAAAATTCGGAATAGTAGTATTTCTTAACCTCAAAAATTGAAAAAACGCATAGCCAAGTTGATTGCTGAAGTGCTTGGGGTCTAAAATGGCGTTTAAAAATTTCAAATCCATTTATAAAATCAGGGTCACTTTTCACCGGATTTTAGGCAATAAAACCAAATTCTACGCTAAAAACTACTTAATATAAAAAAATAAAAAAGTGTCTACATATTAACGGCGATTTATCATGAATTTTTAAAAATCAATTTTGAAAATCCCGAAATTCGTTGTTTTTATCCCGGTTTTCCAGAAAATGGTTAAATATTTTTGAAATCCGTTAATTGGACGTTACGTTTCAGCTGATTCCTGACAAAAAAGGTGTCGGTGACTTTTTCGCTGGGAAGCCTCTATAACGCGTCCAAAGAAATCGCCTCCTCCACCACCACTCTAAATAAAAAATCACGGCGTTCAATCCAGGCTAATCGTGCAGTTTTAATGCAGAACTAACGAGGATATATAGTAAAAACTTCACAAAAATTCGTAATACAGAGAAAATTAGTTTATTCAATTTTATGGAGTGATGGGTACCCGTGAAATTTCCTGCTAAACTTAAACATATGTACTTTTAACAGCTGAAAACGTTGCATTTAAAAGATTTTGTAAAAATTGTATTTTAAAGTTTCTCTTATTTTTCCCCTCCTCCAAACACCATTAATTAGGTAAAAAGTTTACGGTTTCGTATTTTTCCTGGGCGTTTTGGCGCAAGGCGGATACGGTACAATAACCAGTTAAGCCGTGTAAAGCGCCCAGATGGCTGTGAATTTTTAGTTTTTTTAATGTGAAAATTTTCCCCTTCACCGTGACGTAGAAGCTCCAGGTAGGAGTGAAAATGTTTTTAAACATATTGACTCAGCCTACCTCAACGAGACGAAGAAAAAATAATCAATAATTTTTTTCGATTTAAAGCACCGTTAAAAACTTTTAAAAACTACCCCTAAAACCCTGCAACCCCTAAGAGGGTTAGGTGAAAATTGGCAATTTTCTGGCCGGTTTCGGCGCAAGACGGAGAAAAAAGGTCCTAACGAAAAACACTCTCCGAGGCCTCGTTATAGGTTAGAATTTATGTCAATCAGTGAGTGTCCTTGCGATTGTATATAATAATGGATTTTTGCTTTAAAATTAATATTAAAGCCGTAATCTTAAAAAAAAACAAACTTTTTTTACGTAAAAACTCCCTCACCAAGAATTTCAGCAAACACGGCGCCTACCCTATCTTTTAGAGAATAAAAAATTTAGTAAATGAGGCGATTTTTGAAAAAATCGTAGGACCAGTTTTTGAGAAAATCGCAAAAAAGTGAAAAATTATACGAATAAACTACTACTTCCGGTTGGCCGATTTTAATGAAAATGTTCGTGTTGGGTCCGGTAGTGGTATGTAACTTAAGTTTCAAGTTTCAAATCCGTACGATGTTCCGTTCTTGAGATATTTTGTATACACACACACAGACACACAGACACACACACAGACCAATCGCTAAAAACATGTTTTTTGGGTTCAGGGGGTCTGAAAACGTATAGATCCGGTGAAAACTCGATTTCGAAAAATCGACATGAAAACAATACTTTCCTTCCTATATATTCATATAGGCAAGAGAAAGTAAAAATATGATGTGAAACACTCACACGACTTTCTCTTGTCAATTCAAATAATGACCAATATAACCTAATATTAGTAATGAAACATTAAAAATAAAAAAAATTAGTCTCAGAAAACATAACCTCATTTTAATCTTCAGTGAATGATGCAAAATAAAAATAAACTTCAATTTGGCTTAATAATACGGAAAATCACTCGTTGACGTTAAAGTAGGCTCTGCAGAGAAAAATGCTCAAAGAAAATTTGTAGACCTTTTAATTTTCTATAAATTTTATTATATACACTTTTGTCGCAAATGCATAAAAATACTAAGGCTGAAATCTTAAAAAATTAATTTTTTAACAGATTTTCATGAAAAAAATAACAGAAAACCACAAATTACCGCTAAACTAAGCGTTATACAAAACAATGTTTGAATAAAAGTTGTAGATTGTCTACAACTTTTATTATGACCACTTTCGCCCTAAAATGCATATTTTATTAAGGCCGCAATATTAAACAAAAAAAAAATGGTTTTTCTACGAGAGAACAGCCTCCCCAAGAATTTCAGCAGACATGGCACCTACCTTATCTTAAAGAGCATGAAAAATGTAGTAAATGAGGCGATTTAAAAAAAAGTCTTAAGAGTTGTTTTTGAGAAAATCGCAAAAAAGAAAAAACAACACGAATGAACTATTAGTTCCGCTTGAATGATTTTGATGAAAATGTTCGCGTCGGGTCCGGTAGTAGTGTCTAACTTAAGTTTCAACTTTGTACGATGTTTCGTTTTTGAGGTATATTGTTCACAAGCGCACACACACACACAAACTAATCACTAAAAAAAATGTTTTTTTTGGGTTCAGGTTGTCTGAAAACATACAGATCCGGTGAAAGCTCGATTTATAAAATCGACATGAAAACAATACTTTCCTATATATTCATATAGACAAGAGAAAGTAAAAAAGTATTGAACATTATAATATCACTATGTCGTGTGAGCGAAATCCCCTCTCATAGAAATTATGGCTAGTATGAGAGAGAGAGAGCGGTTAATCCTCTCTAATAGCGTTTGTGGCGAGTGAAGGTTTTTCATCGGCAGTCAAATGATGACCACGTAACTTCAGAATCGTGCAACACAAAACACGTAATTCTAACGGATGCCTGTAATTACCTTTCATGTGTGTTTTATGAAACGACAGCAGTCAATAACTATGATAATTTCGAGTAAATAATTAGTGTCCAATATCGATGAGGTAAACTAAAAACGGTATACAGCCTATCCAATAATAGTTGTCTATATGTAGGTCAGGTGAAAAACCAAAACACTTCCAATTACGTTCCGTTTACGAATTTGATCACAACTCATTATTTGTAATGGTCTAAAATCAATCGAATTCAAAGCAGATGTTATACGTCATGTCAAATCCATGTATTGATTGTTTTTTACTTTCTCTTGCCTATATGAATATATAGGAAGGAAAGTATTGGTTTCATGTCGATTTTAAGAAATCGAGTATTCAATGGACCTACGCGTTTTCAGACCCCCTGAACCCAAAAAACATGTTTATAGCGATTGGTCTGTGTGTGTGTGTGTGTGTGTGTGTGTGTCTGTGTGTGTCTGTGTGTGAACAGAATATCTCAAGAACGGAACATCATACGAACTTGAAACTTGAAACTTAAGTTACATACCACTACCGGACCCGACACGAACATTTTCATTAAAATCAGTCAACCGGAAGTAGTAGTTTATTCGTGTAATTTTTCACTTTTTTGCAATTTTCTCAAAAACTGGTCCAACGATTTTTTTTAAAATCGCCTAGTTTACTAAAATTTTATGCTGTACAAGATAGGGTAGGCGCCATATTTGCTGAAATTCTTAGTAAGGGTAAACAAAAAACTAACTTCAATAAAAATAACCTTATTTTAGCCATGAGTGAAAGACGCAAAATGAAAATCGACCTCAGTTTGGCTTAAAAATACGGAAAATCAATCTTTCGCGTTTAATTAGGCTCTGTAGAGAAAAATGCTCTAAATAAAAGTTGTAGATCTTTTAATTTCCTATAAATTTAATTATATACACTTTTGTCGTGAAATGCATACTAAGGCCAAAATCTTAAAAAAATTGATTTTTCACACATTTTCGTGAGAAAAAAACAGAAAATCGCAAATTACCGCTAAACTAAGCGTTATACAAAAAAATCTTTGAAATATAAGTTGTAGAATTTAAAATGTTCTACAACTTTTATTATATAGATTTTTGCGCTAAAATGCATATTAAAGCCGTAAAAACAAAGTTATCTTAAAAAAACTTTGTTTTTACGTGAAAACAGCCTCACCTAGAATTTCAGCAAACATGACGCCTACCTTATCTTGTAGAGAATAAAAAATTAAATAAACCAGGCGATTTTTAAAAAAATTGTAGGACTAGTTTTTGAGAAAATCACAAAAAAGTGAAAAATGACACGAATAAACTATTACTTCCGGTTGACCGATTTTGATGAAAATGTTCGTGTCGGGTCCGGTAGTGGTATGTAACTTAAGTTTTAAGTTTCAAGCTCGTACAACGTTCCGTTCTTCAGATATTTTGTACACACACACACAGACCAATCGCTAAAAACATGTTTTTTGGGTTCAGGGGGTCTGAAAACGTATAGATCCGGTGAAAACTCGATTTCGAAAAATCGACATGAAAACAATACTTTCCTTCCTATATATTCATATAGGCAAGAGAAAGTAAAAATGAAGGTATTTTTTTTTTTCTATAACTTTAATAATTGTGTACAATTTTGCCCAAAAATGTAAATTAAGACCGTAATCTTTAAAAAAAATTTCACAACGAGATCACAGCCCCACGAATTTCAGCAGACATGCTACTTACCCTATCTAGCAGAGCTAAAAATATTAGCAAATTAGAAGATTTTGAACGAAATCGTAGGATTTTTTTTCTGTATTTACGTCCAACTTTTTTACAGTTCCTGGTAATGCAGATGATGAGAAGGGTGGTTGATATTTTTATAGGTGAGTGATGAAAAATGTCAGACCTTACCGGGAATGGAACCTGGCGTAATAGTAAGTTGCGCTGACCACACACCACGGGCCGGGCGTGGTGCTGTTTTTTAGATTCTGCATTGAGAAAATTGCAAACAAGTGAAAAATTAGACGGATATATTATTACTTCTGGTTATACAATATTGTTGAAAATGTTCGTGTCATGTTCCCTCGCGGTACAAAGTCTCAAACCTTATGTGGTTTAGTTCCTAGTCTTAACCTCGTACGATATTTCACCCCCCCCCCCCTCTACACACAACATACACAAACCAATAAATAAAAACATGTTTTTGAGGGCCCGCAAACGTATGTATTCGGTGTAAATTCGATTCCGAAAAAAATCCACATGAAAAAAAAACTTTTCTTCCTTACATAGGGAAAAACAAAGTAATAATAGTGTTAACAGACCGATTTTCCAGATTTGCTTTTGATAAATGTTAAAATTTTTACTAAAACGTCGATTAATATTATCATCGTCATTCTTTTTGTATTTTTACAGATATTCTCATTTTTACATTGTGTTAGTCACACTGTGATTTTATAGAATACCGCTGCAAGTTTTTATATTACACGTGACTATGAAACTGTAATGTTGAGATAAAACTTGTTTCGTTATTTAGCATTTTTTTAAAAATTACTTATTTTAAAAAATCAAAAATCAAAAACTTAAAATGAAAATCAACCTCAGTTTGGCTTAAAATTACGGAAAATCACTCTTTCACGCTAAACTAGGCTCGATAGAGAAAAATGCTCTAAATAAAAGTCGTAGATCTTTTAATTTTCCATAAATTTTATTATATACATTTTTGTCGTGAAATGCATACTAATGATAAAATCTTTAAAAAATCGATTTTTCACACGTTTTCGTGAGAACAAAACAGAAATCACTAATTACCGCTAAACTAAGCGCTATACAAAAAAGTGTTTGAAATAAAAGTTGTAGAATTTTAAATTCGCTACATTTTTTATTACATACATTTTTGCGCTGTAATACATATTAAAGCCGTAATCTTAAAAAAACTTTTTTTACGTAAAAACAGCCTCACCAAGAATTTCAGAAAAAATGGCGCCTACCCTATCTTGTAGAGAATAAAAAATTTAGTAAACCAGGCGATTTTAAAAAAAATCGTAGAACCAGTTTTTGAGAAAATCGCAAAAAGTGAAAAATTATACGAATAAACTACTACTTCCGGTTGACCGATTTTAATGAAAATGTTCATGTCGGGTCCGGTAGTGGTATGTAACTTAAGTTTCAAGTTTGAAGTTCGTACAATGTTCCGTTCTTGAGATATTTTGTACACACACACACACACACACACACACACACACACACACACACACACACAACCAATCGCTAAAAACATGTTTTTTGGGTTCAGGGGTCTGAAAACGTATAGATCCGGTGAAAACTTGATTTCGAAAAATCGACATGAAAACAATATTTTCCTTCCTACATTTATTCATATGGGCAAGAGTAAGTAAAAATAATTCATAATGATTACGCCTGGTGAACTGAAAAAATATTATTCCTTGTATGGAATAGCATACATCCAATTCCCTCTAATAGTTACCAAAAAACGAATGTGCCAAATATACACAAAATTATAATATTTTATTATAATAACAAAAAATATATTACGTTAGAATTTTCTTAGATTAGTCTTAGGTTAAATTCCAATAAAATATCTATCTCAAGTTGATAAAATTGTATACATTCATTAGTAGAATTTCCTTGTCCCCAAGAAATATGCGGTCTAAAATGACATTCCCGACTTTGTGTGACCAATTTACAACAGGCATAGTAGTTAAATAATATCACCCACATAACCTAGCGGTTTTGTCATTACTGAGATTCCAGAAGACATACCTCAGAATTCCCTTTGAGAGGTTAAAAGTATGTTGATATAGACTGAATATACAAAATAACAAGCTTAAATTTAATTCACTTGCTAAATTGTAACTAATCTTAGCCGGGAGGTAATCGAAAAATCAATATATAATCAAACCATGATTATTCCCCCCATAGTTTTGAACCACAACTTTGTTTTACTCAATTACTGATCGATTTTGATACTATTTTAGCCTGCCCATAACAGACAGGTGGAGTGTCAAATTATTTACACTCAATCTGTTCGTTGCAGGGCTAAAATGAATAGTTCTGTTTCTTATCACATGGTCAGCCAATTAAATGACTGGACCATTTAAGAACAGAAGAGGTAGAGGTGTAAAAGACACTAATCAGAGTTATCTCCTCTGAAAGTAATGAATTTCATTATACAGCCAGACCCTGTGGTGAATGGAGTGAAGGTGTCATTTGCAGAGTGGAAAATATGTCCTTTTCAGAGGGCTCGGCATGCTGATAAGCATACTTTTCCACTCAGTGAGGAAGGCAACGGTAAAGCACCTCACTCCTCGTTTTACTTAGTAAAACCTCTACAGGTTCAAACCAGCTTTTTGGCTGATGACCTAAACAACAACAACACTATTTTAGCAATAAAACTGTTAACGATTAAATGTATATAATTAGTGAAAATGTTTAAAATTGTAATCTATCATTTTGTTTTGTCCATCTGTCCGTCATATAAAGATATAGTGACGTCTAGTGTAGGGATAGTGAAAAAGTGACGTCACAGTGTCTTGGGCCAGTCTAAGATGGTGGGAATAGTTTGTATGAAAAAGTCCACTTAATAAGGAGAGGGGTGTGTATGAGTAGTGCAACTTGACAATTTTGTAGTTTAGTTCTAACCTTAGTATATTGAAGTGATTAATTAGTTTTAGTTAATTAGTTAGTTATAATTAGTGAAGTTTTATTCTACACAAATGTTATAATCTATCTTTGTTTTTCTATCTATCGTATTTATTTTTATCGTTTATTATATTGCTATTTATCGGATTTTAATTTCTAATGTAGTGTCTTATATTATTCAAAGCTGTTTACTTTTTCGTTGACTCGGTTCAGTTCTGAGTTCATATAAAATGAGTAAAAATAGGGTAAAAATAAAGCCGGCAAAAAAGGTTAAGTTTTGCATAGTGAAAGTCGTGAAATTATTAAAAGTGTGATAACGTTTTTAGAGCGGGAAGTGAAAGAGGGACCTGGTGTATCATCGGTTTTCATTTCTTATTCTAGTAGCTAATAACATCAGGCAGAGTAGTAGCGGCGTTCAAGCTGCCGTTGTTATGCGGTTCGGCTAGTATTACACGTGATGTGGAGTGGAAGGGGAATTCCTTTCTCACTTTCTCACGACTATATCAGAAACTACCGGGTGATTCATTTAAAAGTAGCCCGCCGGTCGAGTAATTTTCATATGCCGTATTGGCAGCACTGATCACGATGTGATCAGTGCTGCCACGATGAACGCGAGTACAATTTTTTCCAGCAAGATGGTGCAACATGTCACACGTCTCGCCAGTCCCTATCTCATATCAATCAGGCTTTTCCCATGCGAGTTGTTAGTAAAGATTTGTGGCCTCCTCGTTCACCCAATTTGAGTATGTGCAATTGTTTTCTATAGGGTTATTTAAAAGGAACTGTTTACCAAACAAACCCCCGCAGTATACATGAGCTAAAGAATAACATCGTGGCAGCCATTCAAGCTATAGACGTTTCCGTATTGCGTCGTGTGTGCATTAATAACATTGAACGAGCGCAAAAATATGTAAGCGTTCAAGGATGCCACTTTCAGCATCTACTGTAAAGGTGAAGTTGAAATTTGTATATAAATTTTAAATAAATATGTAAATTTATGTATTAAGTAATTCTATTAATTCATTTACTATTTGAATCCAATTGAGTGCCGAAGGCCGCTGTCAAATGCAGCGGGCTACTTTTAAATGAATCACCCTTTACAAGAGACAGCGACAAAATGGTTTCCGGTTTCGTAATCTATATAAAAAGTTAGAGGACGTCGATTGGATTTGAAGTTCCAGTTTAGACCGAAAGTCAAGAAATCAAAATCGGAATATGGAAACAAAAATAGTGTCGTCCGATTGCTCTTATTAATTTTAAAATTAATTAAATTTAAAAGAAAGTTATTAGATGTATGTTGGGAGATAACCACCTCACCTCATGCGGATTTAAGGAGTTTGAATTGCTTACCTGACTTATATTTTTCATGTGATTATGTACGTACATCAAAATGTTTTTATGAACAATTTTAATGTCCACTATCATAAACAAAAATAGAAATAAAATAAATATTAAAGGAATATACAATCTATACAGATCTCAAAAGGAAGTTAAAATGAAGATAAGAATTACGAGGGTTTGCAATCCAGTTTAGAGTATGAAAAGACGATTATAGACTTTCTAAAATAAAGTGGATTTTTTACAGTTATGTATAAATAAAATAAGTTTCAGCGTTTATATTTTTGTGTAAATTGTTAAATTGTTGTGTATTTGTCGTAAATGTGAGAAGCCTTTCGCACCCAACCGACGTATGAGTTTAAAATCTTTGATGTTTGACGGAGTTTCTTTAAAAACTCAAATATATTTTGTTTTAAACTGTCAAGGTTTCTTTACACCCTTGAGAGTTGGGTGTTTGTTAAGTTCCATTTAGACGGATAAAGCATAAGTAGAGATGATATTAAAAAGTTAACAACACCGGTTTTTCCGGTCAAAATAAGTTTTGTTTTGTGTTTTTATTTTTATATTCTTTTGATTTATGAAAAAAGTTAGGGAAATTAATGTTTTCGTGTCGATATTTTGAATTCGAGTTTTCACCGGAAATATAAGTTTCAGATCTCTGTGCCGAAAAACCAAGTTTTTGCCAACTAGTCTGAGTGAATTTCTCTGTGTACGTGTATCTAACAAAATAACTCAAAAATGGAATATCGTACGGAGTTAAAAATTAAACTTAAGTTAGGTAACACTGCGGGACCCAACATGAACATTTGATCAAAATCGATCAACCAGAAGTAGGCTACTAGTTGTAACGGGAGAGTCTAGGCAATTTTATTTAGGCACCTTGGAAAAGTCCAAAAGCTCATTTTGTGAGTACGCGTAATTAACAAAAACTACATATCTATCCTTTTGAGCAATTGCTCAAAACTTGAATACCCTTTACTTAAATAACCAACTTGAATAACCGTTGTTACTTGAATAACCGTTGTTATTGTTGTAACGTTGATACTTGAATAACCGTGAACAATTGTTCACAGTTATTCACGGTTGTGCTGGCAACAACAAAGATATCGAGATGCCGACAAAGAAAGACCAGCAATACTTCTGAAAACGCCGAAAGAACTTTATCAGCAATGAAGATAGCCAGTTACTGCCCATACTCTCCTATATATAAGGGAAGCTTCACTGAGTCCATCATCCTTCCATTCCCCTCTACAACTCCGACCAGACTTTAACTATCTGCAAACGACTACCGGAGTCCGATAAAAATCTACCGACGAGCACGCAAAAAGAAGATGATGCTTCCGCTCGTCGGCACGACACCGTAACCGCCGTCGACCGGGACCGTAGTCGCCCATTTCAACGAGCGATGCTCGCAGCGGTCTCTCAACTCAGCTTTGCGCCCACCGGGATCCGTCATCGACGCATTACTGTGAGGAAAGAAGATGATGTTTCTGCTAGACGATGAGACGCTGAGTCATCCAACTCCTTGACCGCCAAAACGACTATGACCACCACACTTACCCTCCAAACGCTTAAACGGCCCTTTTCAGGGCCCCTAACATTTAAGTCACCATCCGGTGACAAGACGTTTATATTTCCGTACGTAACTTTCTTTTCAGGGGGTTTGTAACCAAGTTTGTAACATTATGCTTGGAAACTAATTATACAGAACAAAAAATTACAATAGACGAACTTCCCGAAATCAATCCACAACTATAATACCAGAAAAAAGTATTTGATTTCTGTAAACATAGCTAAAATCATAATTCCAAAGATATTTTTGTTATCCTAACCCTTAATTGCACGAGCAGAACCTGCTTCTTTAAAATATAAAAGTATACGGAACATCATAAAGTTTAAAGCTGCATTACAGAAATGGCTCATCGACAGGTACTACACGCAGAAAATAATTACACCTTTGAATCTGTCAACTTGCATCCTGATATTTTGATTCTAAACGACGTTTTGAGAAAGGAAGTGAAAAATGAACCTATCCTAGATCATGGGAAACCATAGTTTGATAAATCTTTATAATGCATCCTGTAGTTTGAAATTATTTTTATTTCATTTAATGAATTTATATATGGATAATTTCACCAACCTTCTTTTTAAACTGCGTCACCTTTAGTTTTATTCTTACTTACACATGTTTCGGTGGATCCACCATCATCAGAGTAAATAAAAAAATTTAAACTAAAAATATTTTTTATCTCACTTATTTAAAATTTACAGAAGATGATACGTCTTCAGTCATTTGTATAAAACTTACATTTGTATAAAAAATTTTTTATTTTCAATTTTTTTTGTACTCTGATGATGGTGGATCCACCGAAACACGTGTAAGTAAGAATAAAAAAAAGGTGACGCAGTTTAAAAAGAAGGTTGGTGAAATTATTATACAAATTCATTATATGAAATAGACATAGTTTGATAGGTTAATTTCCCATCTCTTGCATAAATTTAAAAGTAGAGATAAATGTAATGTAGTGTTTTGGACGTTAAACCAAAAAAAAAAAAAAAATGAAAAAAGTCTATTCATATACAGAAAAGTTTTTTTGATAAACAAATTATTATTATAATTAGTGAAAATATGCAATTTATAGATAAAATTTAAATTAAAGAAACAAAAAAATTCTCTGATTAGACCTATTGTTTTATGATACTTAAATTTCCTATCAATTAGACTATAGTTTATAGATAGTAACTCATAAAACAAAAACTAGTTGTTTTCGGTTATCGAACAGTGGAATGAAATCTATAGTAATGTAGCTATCCCCAGAGAACTTGTTTGCAAAACAATCCCTGTAAAGTGGAAACTAATGGATATTACCAACCGCAACCTAAAATGGAATATCAATACATATTGTTCTGTAAACTAAATTAAAATCTAACAATAAGTATTCGAAATTTAAGCGCAAAATAAACTCCATTTACTTTTATTTAAATTTTACACCAAAAAAATTAAGTTTTACGTAAAATACCGTGTGAAATAACACTAGATTTAAAATCTGGTGTGAAACACACAACTTTCTCTTGCCAATGCTAATAATTAACAATATAGCCTAACATTAGTAATAAAACATTAGAAATAAATAAAAAACTAACCTCTAAAAATATAACCTTATTTTAATCATGACTGAAAGACGCAAAATGAAAATCGAACTCAGTTCGGCTTAAAAATAGGGAAAATCACTCTTTGACACTAAACTAGGCTCTGTAGAGAAAAATGCTTTAAATAAAAGTTGTAGATTCTTCTTCTTCTTATTTCCTATAAAATTAATTATATACGCTTTTGTCGTAAAATGCATACTAAGGCCGAAATCTTAAAAAAATCAATTTTTCACATGTTTTCGTGAGAAAAAAACAGAAAATCGCTTATTACTGCTAAACTGAGCGTTATACAAAAAAATGTTAGAAATAAAAGTTGTAGGTTTGAGCGATTTTGATGAAATTGTTCGTGACGGGTCCGGTAGTGGTATGTAACTTAAGTTTCAAGTTTGAAGTTCTTTCATCGTTTAAAAACAATGAAGGTGTCAATCGGAGCAGCTCGTACTTTATGTTCGCCTAATATCTGCGAGGAAGCTCTTGTTCACTCTTATAAAAATTTAACTATTTTACTACAAGATTTACAATTATAATACACGGAACAAGAATCCGGTATTACCAGCTTGTAGGCAACTACGTAGTAATAAGTAATACTTGGTAATAAAAATTATTAGTTAAATTAGCTTCAATAATATTAAGTAGATAAGTACCAGCTGGTAGTAGTACTAGGTACTGGGGCTAAGCACTTAAGTACCTAATTATTACCAAAACAGAAATTCCAAATGGGAGAAGAAAGATAATTCAATTCACTGTACTCTGTTCTATCAGAACTAGTAACGAGATAAATCTCAAGGGACTTATATTTTGGATCAAAGTGGTAAATTATACAAGTGGTAACTAATTATAGAACTGCCACTGCCACAGTAGTTCCTACTGTAGTCTTTGACCTACTCACATACCCGATGAACTTCACTGTTTACTCTCACTCAGTGTGTTGTAAGCTCGTACTTATTCATATTACGCGTAATAATAGTAACAATACCAAGAACACTTTGACGTGGCAATTCTTAATTATTATGTTTTTCATATACGAGGGGCGTTCAAAACATTTCCGGATTGGTGGTACAGCGTGCTAATGTTATGACCTATGGCAATGATTACCTAATCACCTTCGAAGAAGAACCCTTGCGCACGCACTCACTTGTTCCATCGATACTGCCATTGTTGAAAACAGTGGTGGAAAGCATCTTTTGGAATCTGTTAAAACTGAGTCGTCGCATTTGTGGTTTTTTTGTTGTCTGAGAGACAATGTTGTGTGCCACTCTGATGATTACTGTTTCGTCTCTGGGTCGTAGGTAAACATCCAAGACTCATCACCAGTGATGATCTGTTGGAGGAACGTAGGGTCCTTTGAACCTGTCTCAAGCACCTCGCCGGCGATTGTCATGTGACATTGCATCTGATTTGTTTTCAGCAATCTCGGTAAAAAAACTTTGCAATGACGCGTCTCATCTTCAAATTATCGCGTAAAATAGCATGAATTGATCCCTGTGAGAAAGCAACTTTGTTCGCCAACTCCACGATTGTCATTCTTCGATCATCTAAAATCAGTTGTTTCACTTTTTATTTCGTTTTTTGTTTGTTGGATTCATTTCGTCATCTTAAGATGTCAATGGTCTTCCGCTGCGCTTGTCGTCCTGTTACGTTTCCTACTTTTTCTTAAACCGTGCAAATCAGTCGTAAATAGTGTATTTTTTTACTGCATTATCACCGTAAACTTGCTGCAGAGCCAACAGCTTCTCTAAAGTCGACTTTCCCAATTTACTCATGAACTTGATGTTCGCACGGTGTTCGAACTGGGAAATTGTGTTGACCGACAACCACTCACATCCACGTCGCATAGAGCACTGTCACCACTATGCACTTTTTTCATCCTGGAGACTCCAAAGGGAGTATAGGACATGTCAAGATAAAACTGATAAACTGAAAGTTTACCACCAATGATAAATTCATCACTTACCACCAAAAATTTGTTTTGCTACTGCTTACTTCAGTAGGCTTGCCATGAACCCTATTGAATCAAATATCACACACAATGAAAATAAAAAAATCAAACAATGATAAATTCATCACTTACCAATAATTTCCTCCTGCCACTGCTTAACTCAGCAGGCTTTTCATGAATTCCTTTGTATCAAATTGTACATAATATTTGTTTAATTAAAGTTAAATACCAAAACTATTTAGAAAGGAATTCGTGCACACTATAAAATTTTTCATCAATCAAATATTGTTTTAGCTTTTTTTTAAAATGACTTAAATTGTCACAACTTTTTAAACCTTGAGCAATTTATTGATGTATTTTCTACCAGCATAAGTTGGTTTTTGTTCAAACAATTTAGTGTTGTGATTAGCAACATAATAATCGATTCTGTTTCATGTGTAGTGGTTGTGAACATCTAAATTCTGTAAAAAGGTATTTTTCTTTACGTACATTATCACTTCAAAAATGTACAAAGAAGGAACTGTGAGCAATTGCAGCTCTTTAAATAGTGATCTGCATGAGGTAAGTGGTTGACTCCCATCATAAACCTAATAGCTTTTTTCTGTATTTTAAAAACTCTTTCCATGTTACCATGTGATGAATTACCCCATACTAATATGGCATACCTGATATGAGATAAAATTAAACCATGATAAGCTGCTATAAGCAATTGTTTATCATTTAATCTGGCAATCTGTTTTAATGCAAATGATATTTTACTATAAATTTGATTGGTGTAATAATCCCAAGATAGGGTCCTATCTTTGTCCAAACCTATTAGGAGGTGTCCAAACCTCCTGTCTACTGTCCAAACCTGTTCAAATAAGAGTGTGCACGCAATCATATTGCTAGTTCGGCTATTTTGTCGCTTGTTTGGCGACGGCAACGCAATTCCAGGAACTTTTTGAAGACCCCTCGTTCTTTATTTTGTATAGTACCTAACAACCGATTTACATAATTTATAATTAAATGCAATAAATAAATAAATATATTTTCCCGTGTAACTTACTGCCGTGTTGAATTATTAAAGTAACTCTCCACTGTGGAGTGCATGCGTTATCGATAACTGTACCTCATACAGAATGTACCGGGTAGTTTTTCTGCGTACTCTGTATTTGTTCCTAGTATACGCTTGTAACTTTTATAAAGTATCAGGTTTCTACAATTAACCCGATTTTATACGTAAAAAAAATAAAAATGGGTAAGATATGAAAATCATTTGGAGGTTTCTAATGATAATATTCTGGGAATAAAAAAACTTTAAGATATAAATGTAATTTTCAGTTAGAGACTTGGCAGGGTTCAGGTTGTAGCTAAAAAGTAGAGTATTTGAAGTAAACCCTGACCAGCTAGTGTTTTATAAAAATTAAGTTTCATTTTTTAATTTACTTAAATGTTTTTTATGCTTTTCAGGTAAATAAATCCAGGTTGTTTCCATCTAGAAATTAATGGGATAGTTGTACGTGTACTTCAGTATTTGTGAGGTAAGAATTTTTACCTTCTCTTTAGGTTTTTTTTTATCGGAAACTGTAACACTATTGTATTGAAAACGACCCAATCTTTCTGAATTTGGATATGGATACGACATAGATTTTCACTGGGTAACGAATGATATTTGTTAATGCTGTCCATCATACATAATCACCCGCTCAATCGGTGTTACTTAGTATTTTTTAGCAGATTTATACTCTCTGACTGATAAAGAAACTTATAAAGCCCTCTATTCTCGAGTTCTCTCTCAAAAAAAAAAAAACACATTAATCTTAGATATTATTTTCGTTGTTCTTATCATACAATTCTCTTATAAAACAGACCTGTTAAACAAGACACGTCACCGGTTAATCAGAAAAATGAATAAATATTAAACAACTTCTCTTTAAAATTATTTATTTGTTTCCCACTAATTTATAAAGTAATTACTATATTTATTTATTATACTTTCCTTTACTAATATCGTAAATTCCAAATTTATTTATAGGTATTAACTTCGTGGTGGGAAATTTAATCTACAAAACTATGATTTCCCATATTCGAGGATAATCATAGTAATTCTTGGTTTATATTTTTACTACTTCGACTACTGTGGTACTGTATTAGCGCGTTAAATTAAAATGTGCTAAATTATTAATAAATAACTTAAATACTAATGAAACTATTAAAATATTGTGGCATTTATCGCTAAGGTCGGTTTCGGGATCTGGGTAAAATAAATAATTAACTAATTAACGTTTAAAATTGAAATGTATTTATTGCAAACAATAAATTACAAATTTGTTGTTAAGGTTATCAGCCAAATTTGCTGGTTTGAACCAAAAATAATTTTAATAATAATTTTTTTTTTTTTGCTGGTTTGAACCTGTAGAGGTTTTACTAAGTAAAACGAGGAGTGAGGTGGTTTACCATGCCTTCCTCACTGAATGGAAAATTACACTTTTTAGCATGCTGGGCCCTCTGAAAAGCACATACATATATATTCCACATACATGCATGTATATTCATACATACATACATGTATATACATATATTCATACATACATGTATATACATACATGTATATTCCACTCTGCAAATGACACCTTCACTTTATTTACCACAGGGTCTGGCTGTATAATGAAATTCATTACTTTTAAAGTAGATAACTCTGATTAGTGTCTTTTACACCTCTACCTCTTTTGTTTTTAAATGATTCAGTCATTTAATTGGCTGACCATGTGATACGAAACAGAACTATTTATTTTAGCCCTGCAACTAACAGATTGGGTGTAAATAATTTGACACTCCACCTGTCTGTTATGGTCAAAAAACAAATAATAGTCTTAAATATGCTAATAAATTACAATTACTACAATCAAGATACTTATAGTAAATAATTACATAATTATAATAAATTAATGGCTATAAATGAATGAACTTGACCAGTAACAATACTTTTTTCAGGGCTGATGAGCTCTGAATGTATGCATTGCCCCCTACCCACTTCATAGCTAGCCAATGACTTGCCAGCAACGTTGCCAACACTTGCTCTCGTAGCTCTGTTATATATTTTGTCAGTCATTTTTTTGGTCTCTCAATAACACTAATAAACTATGAACATACGTACTTAAGGGGACACGGGAGTCCTATACTTCACGATACATACTGTGACAATATCGAAGAGGCGTATGGTTCGAGAAATTTCTAGTACTTAATTCATAAAATGTTAAATAGTAAATAATAGAGTGATAAAATAACAATAGGGTTAATTATAAAAGAATATTTAGAAAAGGCCGTGTATAATAAGGTAAGGTCTTTGTTGTACAACTATTTGTGAATATAGGGTAGGCGCCATGTTTGCTGAAATTCTTGGTCAGGCTGTTTTCACGTAAAAAAAGTGATTTTTAAGATTGGCCTACGGCTTTAATATGTATTATAGCGCAAAAATTGATATAATAAAATTTGTAGAGAATTTAAAATCCTACAACTTTTATTTCAAACATTTTTTTGTATAGTCTAACGCTTAGTTTAGCAGTAATTAGCGATTTTCTGTTTTTTCTCACGAAAACGTGTGAAAAATCGATTTTTGTAAGATTTCGGCCTTAGTATGCATTTTACGACAAAAGTTTAAAAATCAAATTTATAGAAAATTAAAAGATCTACAACTTTTAGTAAAGCATTTTTCTTTACAGAGCCTAGTTTAGCGTGAAAGAGTGATTATCCGTATTTTTAAGCCACACTGAGGTAGATTTTCATTTTGCGTCTTTCACTCATGATTAAAATTAAGTTATGTTTGCTGAGGCTAGTTTTTTGTTTATTTCTAATGTTTTATTACTAATGTTTGGTATATTGGTAATTATTTGCATTGACAAGAGAAAGTTGTGTGAGTGTTTCACACCAGATTTTTCAATTATCAATATTTTAATTTTTCAATTATCTCCATTTTTGCGTGAACTATCTGGATGTTCAATGATTCATGCAAAATCTGATGTTTTTCTTTCTTGAGGTATTTTGGTTACGCATGAACATACACGCACGCATATATATCTGTCTCCAAAAACATGTGTTTTTGGGTTTAGAGGCCTTGAAAACGTGTATTTCTGGAAAAAACTCGATTTCGAAAAATCGACATGGAAATAATACTTTTCTTCATTATCTATACTTATAAAAGAAGAAGTCCTGACTGACTGACTGACTGATTCATAATCAACGCACAGCCGAAACTATAATAGTTACAGACTTGAAATTTGGAAGTTAGCTTTCTTATGTTGTGTTAGCGCGCACTAAGAAAGGATTTTGCAAAATTTTGATTTTAAAGCAAAATTTTAGCAAATTTTAGCAAAAATTCCCCCCCACTGATGCGAGGATAATGAATCAACGCGAAGCGCTACGCTTACGGCTTGTTCTCCAACACACATTTACCCCTTCCATAGGCATATTCCATAGCTCACCAGTACTTGCGTTGCACACTTTCAGACGGTAGGCCTATTTGACAGTCACTATGATAGCGTCAAAAACAGTTTTATTTAAAACCGTTCTTCTCAGAACAAACTATCGTACTACTGTGCTTTAGTCGTTACTCACCGTTCTTCTACGAACAAATTTTGTTAACTTAGATCAATTATTTAATGATAGTGATTTGAAATCCAAGAACACATTTTCAGTAACTAAATATTACTGTTATTATATTGAATGTGGATCTAGGGCGCAGGCCCGAAAAAAAGCAGACGGTATTTGACAGCCACCAAAACAAAAAATTACAAATTTAGGCTACATATTCAGAATTAAATGATTTGAACGGTCTATTTATAAAAATTTTCAATTATTTCAGTTTTATTGATTAAATAAATTTGATTGCAAATCTATTATGTAAAATCCTAATAAAGGATTTTGCAAAATTTTGATTTTAACGTGTAGAAATCGCAAAAATTTCGTCCCATAAGAAATACACATAGAGAGCCTATACTTATATATATATGATTCGTTTCAAACAGCAACAGTCGGCCTACAGCGGATGTTAAAACTCGCATTTTATTCTTAATCGCATTTATAATCTATAGCTATTTTCCCAGAAGTTGAATTGACATTAAAAACGATTTTAATCTATGTTTTACTTTTGTCACTCCGGATGTTGTACTCTACGTAGTGTTTAATTTTTTGACCTAAACTGGATTAATATTTTAATCAGAAATAATTCCACAATTGTTGTAATTAGCATAATACTTATAAAAGAAGAAGTCCTGACTGACTGATTCATAATCAACGCACAGCCGAAACTATAATAGGTACAGACTTGAAATTTGCAGGGAACCTTTGTTATGTTATGTAGGGGAGCACTAAGAAAGGGTTTCCCAAAATTTTGATTTTAACGGGAGAAATCGCAAAAAAACGACGTCTCCCATAAGAAATACACAGAGATTATATCGGATCTATAGATAAGTTGAATATAATAGAAAAAAAGCCAGAAAATAAAAACAGATGTTTGACAGGTATTCAACAGGTTTGAACATGTTTGACAGGTTTTGTTCAACGCACTGCGGAAGGTTGGACTGTCTAATTCGTGCATGCTATTGATGAAGATATGGGATTATAATATTTTTTCTATTGTATTGTCATGAGATAAAAGACAATAACTCGAGGAGTTTTATACTATTGTTAAACATGAAATTTTTCTTGAAATGTGAACAGTCAAAATTGAAAACCTAAATTAAAAGCCTCTTATACTATTTTTAACATAAGATATTTTGTAACCAATAACCTTTGCGCGGGCGAAGCCGCGACGGGGGACGCTAGTATTCTTATAGGGCAAGAGAGAACAATAGAATGTTGCGATGAATCAGCATGAAAATCGATCGTAAAATTAGTAAAATGCTTAAAAATCAACGAATAAATTAGTGCGTTTTTTCGTACCATTTATTAATAAAAAATTTTTACTATCTATATAAATAAATATATAAATATATATGAAGAAAAGTATTGTTCTCATGTCGATTTTTTGAAACCGAGTTTTCACCGGATCTTCACGTTTTCAGACCCCCTGAACCCAAAAAACATTAGTTTTTAGCGATTGGTCTGTGTGTGTGTGTGTGTGTGCGTGTGTGTGTGTGCGCGCGCGCGCGTGTGTGTGTGTGTGAACAGAATATCTTAAGAACGGAACATCGTACAAACTTGAAACGTAGAACTTAAGCTACATACCACTACCGAACCTGACACGAACATTTTCATCAAAATCGGTCAACCGGAAGTAGTAGTTTATTCGTATAATTTTTCACTTTTTTGCAATTTTCTCAAAAACTGGTCCAACGATTTTTTTTAAATCGCCTGGTTTATTCAAATTTTTATTCTCTACAAGATAGGGTAGGCGCCATGTTTGCTGAAATTCTTGGTGAGGCTGTTTTCAAGTAAAGAAATTGTTTTTTTTTTAAGATTACGGCTTTAATATAAATTTTAGCGCAAACATTTATATAATAAAAGCTGTACAGAAATTAAAAACTGACAACTTTTATTTCAACCATTTATTTCCACTTTTATTTCAACGCTCAGTTTAGCAGTAATTAGCGATTTTCTGTTTTCTTCTCACGAAAACGTGTGAAAAATCGATATTTTTTAAAGATTTCGGCCTTTGTATGCATTTTACGACAAAAGTGTATATAATAAAATTTATAGAAAATTAAAAGATCTACAACTTTTATTTAGACTACAGTATTTTTCTTGCAGAGCCTAGTTTAGCGTGAAATAGTGATTTTCCGTATTTTTAAGCTAAACTAAGGTTGATTTTCATTTTGCGTCTTTCATATATGATTAAAATTAGGTTATGTTTATTGAGGTTAGTATTTTTGTTTATTTCTAATGTTTTATTAATAATGTTAGGTTTATTGTTAATTATTTGCACTGGCAAGAGAAAGTTGTGTGAGTGTTTCACACCAGATTTTTCATGTTAATAAGCACTGTAATAATATTAGAAAAAATCTAAATTATACTAAAATGTTTTCATTCCATAATTTTAATAAAACGATTCTATATTAAAAGATATTGATCATGGGGTTAAGGGTATTGAAAAGGCAGCGAAAAACCTTCTTATTCAAAGAGAAAGGAATTCGTTTGCTTTCCACTGACCAGAAATTAATAAACGCTTCCCCCGGTATATCTGAATCCAAGAACGTTTAACGTGAAGGTAATATGAGAATTCCCCTTATTAAAAGATTTCTACTGTTACAAGATTTCTGTTAAAGATTTCTACTGGTACGTTAATTTTGATTGTTTTTATTAAGTACATTAATAATTTTGCTCTAGAAATATTTTCCTTTTTTCAATTGTATAATTTTAGAATTCTGGACCATTATTTTTACTTTCTCTTGCTTATATGAAAATATAGGAAGGAAGGTATTGTTTTCATGTCGATTTTAAGAAATCGAGTTTTCACCGGATCTACACGTTTTAAGACCCCCTGAACCAAAAAAACATGTTTTTAGCGATTGATCTGTGTGTGTGTGAGTGTGTGTATACAACATATCTCAAGAACGGAACATCGTACGAACTTGAAACTTAAAACTTAAGTTACTTACCACTACCGGACCCGACTCGAACATTTTCATCAAAATCGGTCAACCGGAGTATTCGAGTAATTTTTCACGTTTTTTGCGATTTTCTCAAAAACTAGTCCTACGATATTTTTTTAAATCGCCTGGTTTACTCAATTTTTTATTCTCTACACGATAGGGCCATGTGTGCTGAAATTCTTTGTAAGGCTGTTTTTACGTAAAACAAGTGTTTTTTTAAGATTACGGCTTTAATATGTATTATTGCTCAAAAATTTATATAATAAAAAATGTAGATAATTTAAAATCCTACAACTATTATTTCAAACAATTTTTTTATAACGCTTAGTTTAGCGGTAATTAGAGATTTTCTGTTTTTTCTCACGAAAACGTGTGAAAATCGATTTTTTTTTAAGATTTCGGCCTTAGTATGCATTTTTATGACAAAAGTGTCTATAATCAAATTTATAGAAAAATAAAAGATCTACAATTTTTATTTAAAGCATTTTTCTGTACAGAGCCTAGTTTAGCGTGAAAAAGTGATTTTCCGTATTTTTAAGCCAAACTGAAGTTGATTTTTATTTTGCGTCTTTCACTTATGATTAAAGTAAGGTTATGTTTATTGGGGTTATTTTTTTTGTTTATTTCTAATGTATTATTACTAATGTTAGGATTATTGTTAATTATTTGCATTGGCAAGAGAAAGCTGTGTGAGTGTTTCACACCGGATTTTTATCCAAAAAATCTGTTATATAATCTGTGTAATCATATTTGAAGTTCTTGTGCTTTACCTGAAATAGATGCAAATAAGAACAGCCTCACCAAGAATTTCAGCAAACATGGCGCCTACTCTATCTTGTGGAGCATACAAAATTTAGTAAACCAGGCGATTTTTAAAAAAATCGTAGGACCAGTTTTTGAGAAAATCGCAAAAACGTGAAAAATTACACGAATAAACTACTATTTCCGGTTGACCGATTTTGCTGAAAATGTTCGTGTCGGGTCCGGTAGTGGTATTAAACTTAAGTTTTAAGTTTGAAGTTCGTACGATGTTCCGTTCTTGAGATATTCTGTTCACACACACACACACACACACACACACACACACACACACACACACACACACACACACACACACACACACACACACACAGACCAATCGCTAAAAACATGTTTTTTGGGTTCAGGGGGTCTGAAAACGTGTAGATCCGGTGAAAACTCGATTTCTTAAAATCAACATAAAAACAATACTTTCCTTCCTATATATTCATATAGGCAAGAGAAAGTAAAAATAGTTATTGGTCGGAAAGAAACTAACAAACTAAAACTAAACTTTAATCCCGATGAAGCTTTCATACCTGTATTGCATTGCACCGTTAGAAAAGCACAATATGACCAAGTTTATCCATTGGTACGAGTTTACTACATCCATGTCGAATAATGTTGATATGAAAACGGGAGACAACAAGCCTGCAAACAAAGCGCCAATTATTACACATGTCAAGTTAATTTCAGATTGCAATCCAATTAACACAACCGACCGACTGGCTATACGACGCGTTGTGTGATTACTAATTACTTGTATCTAGTAATCGGCCTGTGTGCTCATCCATTATTGTTTTTTTTTATTATTCAAAAGGAATTATTTGAGCTCGAATGAGCATTAGCATAATTAGTCTAACTCAACCCATTTTTTTTAACGATTCAAATTCACTCGTGAGCGAAAAGATTGTCCGGACACCAAAATTTTTCTAATATTATGTTGATAACAAAATGTTTCACAATGTAACCTGTAGGTTTCTGTTCGTTGCAGGGCTAAAATAAATAGTTCGGTTTCCTATCGCATGGTCAGCCAATTAAATGACTGAGTAATTTAAGAACAGAAGAGGTAGAGGTGTAAAAGACACTAATCAGAGTTTTCTTCTCTGAAAATAATGAATTTCATTATACAGCCAGGCCTCGTGGAGAATGAAGTGAAGGTGTCATTTGCAGAGTGGAAAATATGTGCTTGTGTAGAGGGCCCGGCATGCTAATAATCGTACTTTTTAACTCATTGAGGAAGGTAATTGTAAACCACCTCACTCTTCGTTTTACTTAGCCTCTACAAGTTGAAACCAGCCTTTCGGCTGATGACCTAAACAACAAACAAACGTATAACAACTTATTACAATTATTTATTGACAAATTTAATAATTATAATTAATGATTAAACTTAGCCGGCTTATAATTTATATTTTACACAAATTAAATCAATTACAAAATTAATTAAGTTTTAACCAAACTTGGACTAACATTCGAATACGGTCCTTTAGAAATCAAAACAATAATTCGGTTACGTGTCCACAACCACTTGCTACCACCCGCACGAAAATAACTATAAACGTAGTTCAGTACCATAGGGCAGAACCTACCCTTCTGCTGCGCTTTCAATCCCAATTATTTTAACTATACACAAAAAATCTGGTGTGAAACACTCACACAACTTTCTCTTGCCAATGCAAATAATTAAAAATAAACCTAACATTAGTATTAAAACATTAGAAATGAACAAAAACTAACCTCAAAAACATAACCTTATTTTAATCATGAGTGAATGACGCAAAATGACAATGGAACTCAGTTTGGCTTAAAAATACGGAAAATCACGCTTTCACGCTAAACTAGGCTCTGTAGAGAAAAATGCTCTAAACAAAAGTTGTAGATCTTTTAATTTTCTATAAATTTAATTATATACACTTTTGTCGTAAAATGCATACTAAGACCGAAATGTTAAAAAAATCGATTTTTCTCACGTTTTCGTGAGAAAAAAAAACAGAAAATCGCAAATTACCGCTAAACTAAGCGTTATACAAAAAAATGTTTGAAACAGAAGTTGTAGGTTTTTAAATTCTCTACAACTTTTATTATATAAGTTTTTGCGCTAAAATTTATATTAAAGCCGTAATCTTAAAAAAACAACGTTTTTACGTGAAAACCGCCTCACCGAGAATTTCAGCAAACATGGCGCCTACCCTATCATGTAGAGAATAAAAAATTGAGTAAAATAGGCGATTTTAAAAAAAATCGTAGGACCAGTTTTTGAGAAAATCGCAAAAAACTGAAAAATTATACGAATAAACTTCTACTTCCGGTTGACTGATTTTGATGAAAATGTTCGTGTCGCGTCCGGTAGTGGTATGTAACTTAAGTTTCAAGTTTCAAGTTCGTATGATGTTCGGTTCTTGAGATATTCTGTTCACACACACACACACACACACACACACACACACAGACAGACACAAACACACACACACACACAGACACACACACAGACCAATCGCTAAAAACATGTTTTTTGGGTTCAGGGGGTCTGAAAACGTATAGATCCGGTGAAAACTCGATTTCGAAAAATCGACATGAAAACAATACTTTCCTTCCTATATATTCATATATAGGCAAGAGAAAGTAAAAATATCTGTTCATTGTTTCATACAACAATATGAATATGTAAAATTATGTTCAGGCTTCCTAAACAAAATATATTCTCTTACTTAGATTTGTAGCAAAAAAAACTAAATATGATTTTAATTTTAAAGTCATCATTTAAGACAAAATATTTTACAATTAAAAATTAATAAAAAGTATAAAATCACTTTTTACAAAGTCTAAAAAATATACTTGTACTTACGTACGATATATTCGAAGAAATGCTACTTTATAAAATGAACACGAATGACCACAAATGAACACAAATGAACACGTAAATGAACACGAATATTTAAAACTAAAATTAATTTTTAAAAGAAACTAATTAATGGTCGCCTCCGTAGCGCAATGGTCACCATGCTACACTGCAAAGCGGAAGTCTCAAGTTCGATTCCTGGCTAGGGTACAGAAAATTATTACACTTCACACCCAGCGTTCCTATCCAAAGTACTAAAATTTTAGGAATTTTGGGAACTAAAATTTTTATGTCCGTTATTTCACTCCAGTGTGACTTCTTCGTCACACTGGGTTAGAAAGGATTAATAAACCCTCAATTAACATTGAACCACCGTTCCAAAATTTTAATATATGAAACCCTTAACACCAATTTGAACTTATGGTGTCCAGCTTTTTGGAATTGCGGCAGGGAGTAACTTAATATCGATCCAGGTCTTTCAATAAAATTCGTAAGACATGCTTCTGGCGCTCCCTTTTGTGTAATCAATAAAAGCGTTCATACACAAAGATTTAAAAAATTCTACTGTATAGTGAACTAACCACGTTCTTCTATAGTAAGTTTTCCAAACGACTAGATGACCATCCAAAACAGTTAGTCCGTGACCTAGCTACAGGGAACTTTCCAAGAGGGCAATGTCTAAAGCAAAAATGGAGCAGAGACCTCTTGGTCTGAATAACGGAAAACTCCCGTAGTTCTAAATGGAGAATATACCATTCGGTACCTCTTCTGAAAGTAAAATTTCATACTGCTTGTTAAATATATACGGAAATTGGTCAGTTCAATGTACAGTACCGTAATAAAAATTAAAGACAAAAACATTTGAATTGTATTGTATAGACCTATTTTACGTAACATTAAATTTTATAGATCAGTAAAATAAGCCTAATTACAGATTACTAAATAAATAAAGCTTAACGACAAAGAGCACACTTGCAAACTCACAATTGTGATATCTTTTCAAAATTATTTCTTGAAGCTCATCAAATAATCACTGCAAATCCAGATGTATTTCTTTTTCATAGCTGTAATACATTTTCAGTTTATTTTGCAGATCGAGTTAACAGAAAGTATAACGGCATAAGGTTCTAATATACTTTATTTTTATAGGTAAAAACGATTTTTTTGTAAAATATTCTTAATAAAACGGTAGAGTATAACCACATTGCTTTACAATATAGGGTGTGTCATAACGAAAACAACTTTTAACTTTTAAACAAATTATTACCTAGAAATATTAATCAAATAAATTTTTTTTAGACCTGTAAATTTTGTAAGATTAAAACAACCACCAGAAGTTACGTTGGCGACCGGAAGGCCATCTTCTTGTCATGCTCTACCTATACGCTATTACACCGAAGGTGCGGTACTGGCGTATTAGACATAATTTTACGTACTAACTGTTCCTAAACGAAATTTAAAGAAATTATCACGTAGAAAAATTAATCATATCACTTTTTATGGATCTGCATATTTTATAAGATTAAAACAACCACCGGGAATTAATATGTCGACCGGGAGGCCATCTTCTTGTCATCCTTCACCTCTGCCCGACTACACCGAAAGGGCGGTACTGGCGTCTTAGACATATTCTTACGTACTAAGTGTTCCTAAATAGGAAATTTAAAGAAATTATTACGTAGAAATGTTAATCAAACCACTGTTATAAATATGCATATTTTATAACATTAACACAACCACTAGGATTAACCTTGGCAACCGGGAGGCCATCTTCTTGTCATGCTCCACAAATACCAGATTACACCGAAAAGGCGGGTACTTGCGTATAAAACATATTTTTACGTACTAAATGTTCCTAAATACGAAATTTAAAACAATATTACCTAGCAATATTAATCAAATCATTTTTTTTTATTTCATGAAATTGAAACATACACCGGGAGTTACCATGTCGACCGAAAAGCCATCTTCTTGTCATGCTCCACATTTACGCGATGACACCGAAGAGGCGGCACTGGCGTATTAGACATATTTTTACGTACTAACTTTTCCTAAATACGAAATTTAAAAGATTATTACCTAGAAATAATAATCAAATCATTTTTTATGGATCTGTAAATGTTATAAGATTAAAACAACCACCGGGAGTGACCATGGTGACCGGGAGGCCATCTTATTTTCATGCTCCACCTACACGCGATTACAACAAAGGGGTGATACCGGCGTATTAGACACTTTTTTACGTACTAAATGTTCCTAAATACGAAATTTAATGAAATTATTAACCTAGAAATATTAATCAAATCATTTTTTATGGATCTGTATATTTTATTAAATTAAAAACAACGCCGGGAGTTAGCGTGGCGACCGGAATGCCACTCTCTTGTCATGCTCCACCTACAACCGATGATTACACCAAAGGGGCGGTACTGGCGTATGACTTCTTGTCATGCTCCACATTTACGAAATTTAAAGAAAATATTCTCTAGTAATATTAATCAAATCACTTTTTATGGATCTGTATACTTTCTAAGATACAGTATAAACAACCACCGGGAGTTACCATAATGACCGGGACCCCATCTTCTTGTCATGCTCCACCTACAAGCGATTACACCAAAGGTGCAGTACTGGCGTATTAGACATACTTTTACGTAGGGGCCTACTAAATGTTCCTTAATACGATATTTTTAAAAAAATATTCCCTAGCAATATTAATCAAATCACTTTTTATAGATCTGTATATTTTATAAGATTAAATAAAACAACCGGGTGATACAATGGCACCGGGAGGCCATCTTGTTTTCATGCTCCACCTATATGAGATTACACAGAAGGGGCGGTACTTGCGTATTAGACATTTTTTTACGTTTTAACTGTTCTTAGTTACGTAATTTAAAGAAGTTATTACTTAGATATTCATAGCAAATAACATTTTATGGAATTGTAAATTTTATAAGTTTAAAACAAACACTAGCCGTTTCCTTGGCAACCGGGAGGCCATCTTCTTGTTATGCCCCACCTACAAGCGATTACACCAAAGGAGCAATACTTGCGTATTAGACATACTAAACATGTCGTTTATATTTAGACGTACTAAATGTTCCTTATAACGAAATTTTAAAAAAATATTCCTTAGCAATATTAATCAAATCACTTCTTTTAGATTTGTATATTTTATAAGATTAAAAAAACAACTGGGTGTTACCATAGCGACCGGGAGGCCATCTTGTTTCCATGCAACACCTATATGAGATTTCAACGAAGGGGCGGGTACTTGCGTATTAAACATTTTTTTACGTATAGAAGTGTTCTTAATTACGTAATTTAAAAAAATATTACTTTGATGTTGTTGTTGTTGTTTAGGTCATCAGCCGAAAGGCTGGTTTGAACCTCTATAGGTTTTACTAAGTAAAATGATGAGTGAGGTGGTTTACCGATGCCTTCCTCACTGAATGGAAAAGTACGCTTATCAGCATGCCGGGCCCTCTGAAAAGCACATATTTTCCACTCTGCAAATAACACCTTCACTTCATTCACCACAGGGTCTGGCTGTATGATGAAATTCATTACTTTCAGAGGAGATAACTCTGATTATTGTATTTTACACCTCTACATCTTCTGTTCTTAAATGATTCAGCCATTTAATTGGCTGACCATGTGATAGGAAACAGAACTATTTATTTTAACACTGCAATGAACAGATTGAGTGTAATTACTTAGATATACAAAGCAAATAACTTTTTATGGAATTGTAAATTTTATAAGTTTAAAACGAACACTAGGCGTTTCCTTGGCAACCGGGAGGCCATCTTCTTGTCATGCTCCACCTATACGCGATTACATCGAAGGGGCGGGGGTACTTGCGTATTAGACATTTTTTTACGTATAAACTGTTCTCAATTACGTAATTTAAAGAAAATATTACTCAGATATACAAAGCAAATAACTTTTTATAGAATTGTAAATTTTATAAGATTAAAACAACCACTAGGCGTTACCTTGGCAACCGGGAGGCCTTCTTCTTGTCATGCTCCACCTGCAAGCGATTACACCAAAGGTGCAGTACTGGCGTATTAGACATACTTTTACGTACTAAATGTTCCTTAATATGAAATTAAAAAAATATATTCTCTAGCAATATTAATCAAATCACTTTTTATAGATCTGTATATTTTATAAGATTAAAAAACAACCGGTTGTTACCATGGCGACCGGGAGGCCATCTTGTTTTCATGCTCCTCCTATACGCGATTATACCGAGGGGGCGGTACTTGCGTATTAGACATTTTTTTACGTTTTAACTGTTCTTAGTTACGTAATTTAAAGAAGTTATTACTTAGATATTCAAAGCAAATAACTTTTTATGGAGTTGTAAATTTTATAAGATCAAAACAACCACTGCGCGTTAGCTTGGCAACCGGGAGGCCATCTTCTTGTTATGCTCCACTATCAAGCGATTACTCCGAAGGGGGCAGTACTAGCGTATTAGATATACTTTTACGTACTAAATGTTCCTTAATACGAAATTTAAAATAATACTCCCTAGCAATAAATATAGGATATATTAATCAAATCGTCCCTCCAATGGTAAACTCGCGAATGTGCAAATTTTGCAAAATTATAAGTTCGTTAGTGCATGCTGATGTATACAACCCAACGCATGTTGTAGTAAACTCGCGAATACGTATCTTGTTCGGTAAGGGAGAAACAGCCTTATTTAATTTACAAAAATACACGAAGTGTGTTAAAGAAGAAAGCATTGAATTTGTTTTTAGCTCTCCTGTAAAACTAAGAATTTGTACATTCGCAAGTTTACCATTGGATAGACGAAATCACTTTTTATAGATTTGTATATTTTATAAGACTAAGAAAAACAATCGGGTGTTACCATGGCTACCAAAAGACCATCTTGTTTTCATGCTCCACCTTTACGTGATTACAACTAAGGGGCGGACCTTTTTGTCATGCTCCACCTACACGCGAATACACGGAAGAGGCGGTGTATGCGTATTAGACATGTTTTTACGTACTAACTGTTCCTATATACAAAATTTTAAGAAATTATTACCTAGAAAAATTATTTAAATTACTTTTTATGGCACTGTACAATTTATAAGAATAAAACAACCACCGGCAGTTACCTTGGCGACCGGGAGGACATCTTCTTGTCATGCTCCTTATATGCGCGATTACACCGAAGGGGCGGTGATGTTTTCAAAGTGCCAGTATTATATGATTTCTTTTTACCGAAGGCGTATGAGAAGATTTACTTCTCGAGGGACAAAAAGAGTTACCTAAATTTTAGTTTAATCAGATAAAATTTTATAAGTACTAGATAAAATGGGAAAAAGTTGGTTGAGACAGTGAAGAATAAAAACTTGAATATCTTGGACTAATTTATTAGTGGTCCTAAAAGTCAGATCGTACAATTAATCATGCAGTGAAAGATAAAGGGCAACAGAAACGTTGGCAGACGTCGAACATCCTTGTTGAAGAACCTGAAGAACTGGTTTGGTTGCAATAATATGGAACTGTGCAGCAGCGAATAAAGTCTGCATAATGATGATGATTTCCGACCTCTGATAGGAGAGGGGCTTAAAGAAGAAGATAAAACAACTCCCCTTTAATAATTTATTATCAGATAAAGATAGGTTTGTGTATTTTGAATAGCTTTAAATGTAATAAATAGCAGAATAAATTTCAGCCCTGATATGCATTTCAGCTATAAAGTATATGTAATTAAATTTGCTGGCATTTAAAAAATCAACAACTTATATTGCAAGAATCTTTTTCTACACAGCCTAATTAAGGGTCTCTTAGTGATCTTCCGTATTTTTAAGTCCTACAGAGGTTAATTTTCAGTTACCTCATTCACTCGTGGTTAGAATTAGGTTGTTTTTTTATTTAACATTGTTTACTAATGATTAAACATATGTTATATGTTTTATCATTTACATTGACAAAAGAAAGTCGTGTGAATGTTTTACACCATCTTTTTTTTAATTTCTTAATTTAAAAATTAAATAATAACTGCGCAGAGCGTCTATTTACATTAGTTCTAAAGATACTCAGAATAGATTGTAATACTGCTTGGAAGTAAGCTGTAAAATGTAAGTGTAAAGAATTTAAAACGTCTAGGCTCTTTCAAACCATAATTTTATGAACGTCAACCTTTGTTGAGATATGAGTTTTTCTTTTAAAACATTAAAAGTTGCGGACAGATAGAAATTTAAGATGTTTAGGACTTATGTTTATTGATACTTGTTTTTAATTTATGTAAGAAATTGTATTTGTAGGTTTTGACGAATTTCAACGACAGATTGTAGGTAGTGATTAAGAAAGTAAAAAAATCTGGTGTGAAACACTCACACAACTTTCTCTTGCCAATGCAAATAATTAATAATAAACCTAACATTATTAATAAAATATTAGAAATAAACAAAAACTAACCTCAAAAACATAACCTTATTTTAATCATGAGTGAATGACGCAAAATGACAATCGAACTCAGTTTGGCTTAAAAATACGGAAAATCACGCTTTCACGCTAAACTAGGCTCTGTAGAGAAAAATGCTCTAAACAAAAGTTGTAGATCTTTTAATTTTCTATAAATTTAATTATATACACTTTTGTCGTAAAATGCATACTAAGACCGAAATGTTAAAAAAATCGATTTTTCTCACGTTTTCGTGAGAAAAAAAACAGAAAATCGCAAATTACCACTAAACTAAGCGTTATACAAAAAAATGTTTGAAATAAAAGTTGTAGAATGTTACATTCTCTACAACTTTTATTATATAACGTTTTGCGCTAAAATGCATATTAAAGCCGCAATCTTAAAAAGAAAATGTTTTTACGTAAAAACAGCCTCAAGCAGAATTTCAGCAAACATGGCGCCTACCCTATATTGTAGAGCATAAAAAATGTAGTAAACCAGTTGATTTTAAAAAAAATCGTACGACTAGTTTTTGTGAAAATCGCAAAAAAGTGAAAAATTATACGAATAAACTACTACTTCCGGTTGACCGATTTTGATGAAAATGTTCGTGTCGGGTCCGGTAGTGATATGTAACTTAAGTTTCAAGTTTGAAGTTCGTACGATGTTCCGTTCTTGAGATATTCTGTTCACACACACACACACACACACACACACACACACACACACACACACAGACACACACACAGACCAATCGCTAAAAACATGTTTTTTGGGCTCAGGGGGTCTGAAAACGTATAGATCCGGTGAAAACTCGATTTCTTAAAATCGACATGAAAACAATACTTTCCTTCCTATATATTCATATAGGCAAGAGAAAGTAAAAATTCAACCACAATATGATCCATCCTGTAATATTCAGATCGGCGTATGAGACAATTTAACCCGTACAGTGCCAGCGTCCTAATATTAGGACGTCAGCAGCTCAACCAAAAATGCCGGCGTCCTTTATCAGTATGATTACTAAAAAAATCTGGTGTGAAACACTCACACAACTTTCTCTTGCCAATGCAAATGATTAATAATAAACCTAACATTATTAATAAAATATTAGAAATAAACAAAAACTAACCTCAATAAACATAACCTTATTTTAATCATGAGTGAATGACGCAAAATGACAATCGAACTCAGTTTGGCTTAAAAATACGGAAAATCACGCTTTCACGCTAAACTAGGCTCTGTAGAGAAAAATGCTCTAAACAAAAGTTGTAGATCTTTTAATTTTCTATAAATTTAATTATATACACTTTTGTCGTAAAATGCATACTAAGACCGTAATGTTAAAAAAATCGATTTTTCTCACGTTTTCGTGAGAAAAAAAACAGAAAATTGCAAATTACCGCTAAACTAAGCGTTATACAAAAAAGTGTTAGAAACAGAAGTTGTAGGTCTTTAAATTCTCTACAACTTTTATTATATAGGTTTTTGCGCTAAAATTTATATTTAAGCCGTAATCTTAAAAAAACAACGTTTTTACATGAAAACAGCCTCACCGAGAATTTCAGCAAACATGGCGCCTACCCTATCTTGTAGAGAATAAAAAATTGAGTAAAATAGGCGATTTTAAAAAAAATCGTAGGACCAGTTTTTGAGAAAATCGCAAAAAACTGAAAAATTATACGAATAAACTACTACTTCCGGTTGACCGATTTTGATGAAAATGTTCGTGTCACGTCCGGTAGTGGTATGTAACTTAAGTTTCAAGTTTGAAGTTCGTACGATGTTCCGTTCTTGAGATATTCTGTTCACACACACACACACAGACACACACACACACAGACACACACACAGACCAATCGCTAAAAACATGTTTTTTGGGTTCAGGGGGTCTGAAAACGTATAGATCCGGTGAAAACTCGATTTCGAAAAATCGACATGAAAACAATACTTTCCTTCCTATATATTCATATAGGCAAGAGAAAGTAAAAATGATAGAATTTCTATTTTTCACTCAATTGCTTTAAATAACACATAATATTCAGTAAGAAATGTAGATTTTGTTACGAGTGTAAAATTGATTAATATTGTTTGATTAACTCCATATTGATTAAAGAAACTAAAAATGAATTTTAAAAACTTTTATCGCAATAATTTTTACTTTCTTTTGCCTATATGAATATATAAGAAGGAAAGTATTGTTTTCATGTAGATTTTTGGAAATTAAGTTTTCACCGGATCTACACGTTTTCAAACCCCCTGAATCCAAAAAACATGTTTTTAGCGATTGGTCTGTGTGTGTGTGAACAGAATATCTCAAGAACGGAACATCGTACGAACTTCAAACTTGAAACTTAAGTTACATACCACTACCGGACCTGACACGAACATTTTCATCAAAATCGGTCAACCGGAAGTAGTAGTTTATTCGTGTAATTTTTCACTTGTTTGCGATTTTCTCAAAAACTGGTCCTACGATTTTTTTAAAAATCACCTAATTTACTAACTTTTTTATGCTCTACAAGATAGGGTAGGCGCCATGTTTGCTGAAATTCTCAGTGAGACTGTTTTCACGTACAGAAATTGTTTTTTTAAGATTACGGCTTTAATATGCATTTTAGGGTAAAAATTTACATAATAAAAGTTGTAGAAAATTTAAAGTCCTACAACTTTTATTTCACACATTTTTTTGTATAACGCTTAGTTTAGCGGTAATTAGCAATTTTATGTTTTTTCTCACGAAAACGTGTGAAAAATCGATTTTTTTTAAGAAGTCGGGCCTAGTATGCATTTAACGACAAAAGTGTTTTGGTCAAATTTATAGGAAATTGAAAGATCTACAACTTTTATTATAAATATTTTTCTCTATAGAGCCTAATTTTGCGTGAAAGAATGATTTTCCGTATTTTTAAGCCAAACTGAGGTTGATTTTCATTTTGCGTCTGTCATATTATATGATTAAAATTAGGTTATGTTTATTGAGGTTAGTTTTTGTTTATTTCTAATGTTTTATTAATAATGTTAGGTTTATTGTTAATTATTTGCACTGGCAAGAGAAAGTTCTGTGAGTGATTCACACCAGATTTTTATATTTTACAATAGTCTTAATGATTTTTGGTAACATTGTACATAATTACATTGTCTTAGTGATTTTCTTTTAAATTAAAAAATAAATTTACCCAAAAAAATGTGTAATTAAGTAGAACTTTTTATTTTTTAAATTGTAAAAAATATGTTATAAGGTAAATGTCATACGAGATTAATTCATTATGAAGAAAACAAACAAAAAAATCATTAAGATATACGAAAAAAATTGCCAAGTTATGGATACATACTACAAATCGCAAAAAATAGGCTGGCATTTTTCAGCAATACCTAGCGAAAAATAGCTGGTATTTTTCAGTAGTAACTCACAATATGCTCCTGGCACTATAAGAGTTAAGCAAGAAATATTTCAATTCTTGTTTAATAAAGACTTATAAACAAACTTAATTGAGTACTTTTTCTTGTATAGTGGTTTTTTCAGGAAATATGTTAGCAATTGTACTGTGTCTAGTAAAATAAGCCTAGAACCCTATAATTAGATTATTTGCTGTACAATCTTTTAGGTTTACTCGTTCTCATTTCTTTTTTCGATTCCAGAGAGAATCTTCCCCGTGTTATTTTCATTCCAAAAAACCACTCCAATGTTGCAGACAAAACAGACATTTGTACCTTTACACACACCGTACCCTAATATGATCCTCATCACATTTGTATCATCCGCATGCAGTCTTAGCCTGAGAAACTCTTTTACCAAAATAAAGAGAAACCTTTTACCGTTTCTTGTTACGTTTTACACCGTTTTCTGTAACATCTTTGTTAGGTTAACATTTTTCGTGATTATTCTTCGTTCAATATTAAAAAAAATCTGGTGTGAAACACTCACACAACTTTCTCTTGCTAACGCAAATAATTAACAATAAACCTAACATAGAAATAAACAAAAAAGTAACCTCAAAAAACATAACTTTATTTTAAACATGAGTGAAACACGCAAAATGAAAATCAACCTTAGTTTGGCTTTAAAATACGGAAAATCACTCTTTCACGCTAAACTAGGCTCTGTAGAGAAGAATGCTCTAAATAAAAGTCGTAGATCTTTTAATTTCCTATAAATTTTATTATATACATTTTTGTCGTAAAATTCATACAAATGCTGAATTCTTAAAAAATCAATTTTTCACACGTTTTCGTGAGAAAAAAAAAGAAAATTGCTAATTACCGCTAAACTAAGCGTTATACAAAATAAATGTTTAAATAAAAGTTGTAGAATTTTAAATTTTCTACAACTTTTAATATACACATTTTTACGCTTAAAATGCATATTAAAGCCGTAATCTTAAAAAAACAATTGTTTTACGTAAAAACAGCCTCACCGAGAATTTCAGCAAACATGGTGCCTACCCTATCTTGTAGAACATAAAAAAATTAGTAAACCAGGCGATTTTAAAAAAAATCGTAGGACCAGTTTTTGATAAAATCGCAAAAAAGTGAAAAATTACACGAATAAACTACTACTTCTGGTTGACCGATTTTGATGAAAATGTTCGTGTCGTGTCCGGTAGTGCTATGTAACTTAAGTTCTGAATTTCAAGTTCATACGATGTTCCGTTCTTGAGATATTCTGTTCACACACACACACACACACACACACACACACACACACACACACACACACAGACCAATCGCTAAAAACATGTTTTTTGGGTTCAGGGGGTCTGAAAACGTGTTGATCCGGTGAAGAGTGAATTTCTTAAAATCGACATGAAAACAATACTTTCCTTCATATATAGGTGATTCAAAAAGAGCGCCGGTTGATATATCAAATTAAGAGATTTATTTTATTGAAAAACTGAAAATAAATACATCAACCAGTTCATCTTTTCTTCCGTTTTCATGTATGAAAAATGATGTCATGCATGTGTCCTCCTCTACTGCGCTGGCACGCATCAACTCTGTCCATGAAATTGGATATTACTGCACGACAAGTTTCGACTTCCATTTGCCCGATAACCCGTCGAATTTCTTCCTTCAAGTCATTGATGTTTCGGGGTTTATTGGCATACACCAATGACTTCAGATGACCCCAAAGATGAAAGTCACACGACCTTGGTGGCCATTGATGGTCGGAATTACGAGAAATGATGCGATCCTGGAACCGTTCACGGAGCAACAACATTGTTTCTCGTGCAGCGTGATAGGTGGCACCATCCTGCTGAAACCACAACTCGTCAATGTCCATTCCATCCAAATGACGCCACAAAAACTCCCTAATCATCGTACGGTATCGGTCTCCATTTACTGTCACGGCTTGTCCTTCTTGATTTTCAAAAAAGTAAGGGCCGATGACACCGCCCGACCAAAAGCCGCACCAAACTGTCACTCGCTGTCCATACATTTCCCTTTCTTTTACCACGCGAGGGTTTTCTAAACCCCACATACGGCAGTTCTGTTTATTAACAAAACCGTTTAAGTGGAAGTGCGCCTCATCACTGAAAATGATTTTGTTTGCGAAGGTGTCATCATCCTGCCGTTTTCTCAATACCCAGTCAACAAACTGTCGTCTCTTCTGGTGGTCTGCCACTTTCAAATGTTGCGTCAACTGAATTTTATACGGGTGATATTGGAGATCGTACCGAAGAATTCTCCGTACAGAAGAACATCGTAAACCTAATTGTTGAGAACGGCGACGTATTGATTTTGCTGGGCTAACAGCCACACTGTCACGAACCAACGAAACGTTCTGCTCAGTTCGGCCAGAACGACGACGTCCAGAACTTTTAAGGTTGACTGTTGAACCCGTCTCAAAAAACTTTTTCATGAGCCTGCGAACTGTTGATTCATTCGGTGCTTCATTATGTCCTAGAGTACCGCGAAGTCGCCTGACAGTAGCCGCATAACTCTCTCCACTCTGGTAAAATGTTTTGACGATTAACACTCGTTGTGCAATAGTAAACTTCTCCATGGTTAGACACAGACTGCGAGAGTACTACACTGCGAACAAGAGAAAGTACAACTGAATCGTCAATCGGAATGTTCTCCGAAATAGAAATGAGGTCTAACAATGTTGCCAACCGATAAACAAAAATTTACCAGCCGTTTAAAAACCGGCGCTCTTTTTGAATCACCCGTTATATTCATATAGGCCAGAGAAACTAATAATCTTTCTACAAATTGAACAACTACAATATTATCTTAAATATAAAGCTGAATGTCCGGCTAAATCCATAAGTTCTAACCCACGAAGAAGATCTCGGAGCGAAACAATACCAAAGACCTTTTTTGTTCCTTACCCTCTAAAACTCTTAGGAGCAATCCAAAATCCGAGGTATGAACCACTGGGAGATCAAAACCTTACAATACGTCACATTTTCCTTTGCATTCATCTCTACTTAGAAACTTATACATGAGGTGGTAAATTAACGTATCCAATTACAGTTTTCTACGTCCTACGATATTTATGTAGGGTATTTTAGTGCTAATTCTACCAACACCAGGTCATCCAAAATCAAAATATGTATTAGAAATTTAGCTCAATGGTTCAAAGACATTTCCTTCGTGTGCAGCCTACCAACGCTAAAGACTCATTTTTGTTATTACACATTAAACTGTATCATGTTCCATATACTTTTTTACTTTCTCTTGTCTATATGAATATATAGGAAGGAAAGTATTGTTTTCATGTAGATTTTTCGAAATCGAGTTTTCACCGGAATTATACGTTTTCAGACCCCCTGAACCCAAAAAACATGTTTTTAGCGATTGGTCTGTGTGTGTGTGTGTGTGTGTGTGTGTGTGTGTGTGTGTGTGTGTGTTTGTGTGTGTGTGTGTGTGAACGAACATTTTCATCAAAATCGGTCAACCGGAAGTAGCAGTTTATTCGTATAATTTTTCACTTTTTTGCAATTTTCTCAAAAACTGGTCCTACGATTTTTTTAAAAATCGCCTGGTTTACTCAATTTTTTATTCTCTACAAGATTGGGTAGGCGCCATGTTTGCTGAAATTCCCTGTGAGGCTATTTTTACGTAAAGAAATAGTTTTTTTAAGATTACGGCTTCATTATAAATTTTAGCGCAAAAATTTATTTAATAAAAGTTGTAAAAAATTTAAAATTCTACAACTTTAATATCAAACATTTTTTTGTATAACGCTTAGTTTAGCAGTAATTAGCGATTTTCTGTTTTTTCTCACGAAAACGTGTGAAAAATCTATTTTTAAGATTTCGGCCTTAGTATTCATTTTACGACAAAAGTGTATATTATTAATTTTATAGGAAATAAAAAGATTTACAAATTTTATTTAAAGCATTTTTCTCTGCAGAGCCTATTTTAGCGTGAAAGAGTGATTTTCCGTATTTTTAAGCTAAACAGGTAGATTTTCATTTTGCGTCTTTCATTCATGATTAAAATAAGGTTATGTTTTTTGAGGTTAGTTTTTTGTTTATTTCTAATGTTTTATTATTAATGTTAGGTTATATTGTTTAATTTATTTGCACTGGCAAGAGAAAGTTGTGTGAGTGTTTTACACCAGAGTTTTAGTTTTAGAACAGATTCTACCATTTGACGGCCAGGTAATAAGAATTTATTTGGAATAGCGTTTTTGTAGCTCTGTGTAAAGAAATTTGTTGTTTATCTTTGTATTTTATATACCATTCTGAAATGACTAGAGCATCTGACTGTATTTTCTAGGAAATATTTCCTACTAGAATTTCCCTACATTTCGATTCCGTACATTAAGAATTATATTAAATAAAATATAAAGAATGCTTTTGTAAAAACCTCACTGTTGCAGACATCTAGCTTTTAAATTTAGAGATTTAAATACAGGTAAAAATTTAATAAATAAAATTCATGGAAAACGTAAATTGAATACAACATACTTTTGATATTAATTCTAATAATGTTACTAATTTGTGCATAAAAATAGAATTAATATGCATACTTGAAATCGCAGGTACATTTTTCTGACAGACGATGCGTTCATTTAATAGACTGGAATAACACAACAAATTAATTTAGTTTAAAAAAACCAGTAACAAAAATGTTTCCTATTAATTAAATGTTTGTTATATAAAAACAAAATATATGTTTAATTGACGTGGTACATATATTTTAAACAATATTCATATGTTAAATGAAAATATTTCAATTTATTTATAGATAACTTCATTTATTTACCACTACACACTAGATTATTTTAACACAAATTGCTTCGTCACATCTGTTCGGAATTATCTCGGTAACTACTGAAAGAATATCTTATACAGTTTTCTCTAATGGATATAAATGAATAGATTAATTTATTTATAAAAATTCATGGAAAACGTAAATTGAATACATACTTGTGTTACTAATTCTGAGAAATAAATGTTACTTATTTTTGCATAAAACAAATAAAATAATATTTATTTATTTATTTGAATTTAATTGTTTACAACAGCCCAACTACGGCTCAATTATAAAAACAATATTTCATTACAAAGCAAAGAAAATTTACAAAAAGAAAAATAAAATAAAAGAAGAATACAAACAAAAATAGTCAATATTGTAAACAGAATTAAATTTACATAAAGCTGTATACACATAGATTTTTACTTTCGCTTGCCTATACGAATATATAGGAAGGAAAGTATAATATTGTTTTCATGTCGATTTTTCGAAATCGAGTTTTCACCGGATCTACACGTTTTCAGACCCCCTGAACCCAAAAAACATGTTTTTAGCGATTGGTCTGTGTGTATGTTTGTGTGTGTGTGTGAACAGAATATCTCAAGAACGGAACATCGTATGAACTTGAAATTCAGAACTTAAGTTACATAGCACTACCGGACACGACACGAACATTTTTATCAAAATCGGTCAACCAGAAGTAGTAGTTTATTCGTGTAATTTTTCACTTTTTTGCGATTTTATCAAAAACTGGTCCTACGATTTTTTTAAAAATCGCCTGGTTTACTAATTTTTTTATGTTCTACAAGATAGAGTAGGCACCATGTTTGCTGAAATTCTCGGTGAGGCTGTTTTTACGTAAAACAATTGTTTTTTTAAGATTACGGCTTTAATATGCATTTTAAGCGTAAAAATGTGTATATTAAAAGTTGTAGAAAATTTAAAATTCTACAACTTTTATTTTAAACATTTATTTTGTATAATGCTTAGTTTAGCGGTAATTAGCAATTTTCAGTTTTTTTCTCACGAAAACGTGTGAAAAATCTATTTTTTTAAGATTTCGGCCTTAGTATGCAGTTCACGACAAAAGTGTATATAATCAAATTTTTAGGAAATTAAAAGATCTACAACTTTTATTTAGAGCATTTTTCTCTGCAGAGCCTAGTTTAGTGTGAAAGAGTGATTTTCCGTATTTTTAAGGCAAACTGAGGTAGATTTTCATTTTGCGTCTTTCATATATGAATAAAATTAGGTTGTTTATTGGGGTTAGTTTTTCGTTTATTTCTAATGTTAGGTTTATTGTTAATTATTTGCATTGGCAAGAGAAAGTCGTGTGAGTGTTTCACACCAGATTTTTACAAATAATTTACTAATCAATTAATAATGATAAAAAGCCAAAACAAAAAAAAATTAACCCACGCATAATGCGGAATTGCTTTAGAACTTACAACGTCTTGAAAGACTTAAGAATGGCTGACTTATATGATGCTCGGCTCAGACAAAATGGATCTATGTTGCGATTCTGTCCATGATTTATAATTAATTATCATCCAGATAACTGGCTAATAACCTAAATAATTAGTGGAGGAAGATTTGTGATAAAACATATTTTTTGAATGGTTATAAAAACTTGGGACGCGAAAAAATATTTTTCCTAGCGTATAAGGATCATTTATTTCACCACACAATAATTGCTTCAAATATATTAGCGAAGCTAATCGACACCTATTTGCCAGTGTTTGCATATGAAAGGTATCTTGTAAAGGTTTTTTTTGTCATCAGTCTCTCGACTGGTTTGATACAGTTCTCCAACCTGTTCTATCTTGTGCAAGTCGTTTCATATCTACATACCTGTAACACCCTACATTTTTTGTAATTTGCTTTATATATTATAATCTTTGCCTCCCTCTACAATTTACTCCCTCAATATTACCCTCCATTATTGTAGACCAATACCTGGATGTCTTAGGATATGCCCCACTAGCCTATCCCTTCTTTTGGTAAGATGCTTCTTATATACTTCTTTTTTCATCCTTTCGCCTAAGAACCTCTAAATTACTTATTTTCTTCACCCACCTAATCTTTAACATTTTCCTATAACACCACATTTCAAAAGCTTCTATCCTCTTCTTTTCTACAGCCCCTATCACCCACGTTTTACTTCCGTATAATGCTACACTCCAAACATAATGTTTTAAGAAATTATTCCTAATCTGTAAATCAATGTTTGTAGTCAGTAAGCTGTTTTTCATTTCAAAGGCTTTTCTAGCTTGAGCAATTCTACTCTTGATATCACTTGTGCTTCTACCTACTATCTATCTATATAGCTACTATATCTATCTATACCTATAGCTATACCTTATCTATCTATAGCTACTATATCTATCTATACCTGTCCCAGGTTCATAAATAAAAACTCCAAAAGGTTTTATTCTCAAAAATCCAACTTCTTTTATTAAAAGAAAATCCTTGGTAAATTTTGTTAAAATATTTAAAAACAATTAAAATTCTTTAAAATTCTTTAAAATAGTTGAATCTTTATCAAAATCTTCTAAAATTAATATTTTCGTTTAAATATAATGCTTTGAAATTAATAAATTCTTAATATTGTTTTTTACTATAAAAATTGTACAAACCACCTATCCTTTTAAAAGTTTTAAAAAGGATTGAAGGCAACAATCCAATTTTATTAATGGAATAAAATTTTCTTTTTATTTTTTTTGTTCTCACATCTGACAGTTCTGTAAATGAGATCATCTGGTACGTTGGTGTTGATGCTGTGAAGTTGTGTGTTTATGTTTACGTTTGAGTGTTGTTAACGTGTGTACTGTCCGTTGTGTGTCTGTATATGTGTCTCCTATTACAATCTCCCCCCCCCCCGGGAGAGGAGACAGAAGCACAAGGCATGTGCAAGCAATAGAAAGGGGGTGGGTGCTTAAATGTAAAAGAAAAGGTGAGCATGTAGCAGTTGTCGGCCTGAGATTGTAAAATTCATTCATTCGGGGCCCCTTTCAATAAAACATTCAAATAGCATGCAAACAGCATAGTTTTCGTTTTGTGATGGTGATGATTTAAGTGTATGTGATCAATGACTTACCAGATGACTTCAATATACTTGCCAGATGTGAGTTGTTTATACTTTGTAATTATTATTTATAATTGGTTTTTGTAAATTTTAGAAGATTTATTTTATCGTATGTTATTTATTTAATTTTGTTCGATGAATTTTGTTTCAGTTCGTTTGATATCCTGATTATTTTTGTTTCTTGAAATTATCCTGAAATTATTTTGAAATTATTTCGATATCCTGGTTATTGTTTTTTTTTGAATGTTTCAAATCCTGGTTATTATGTTTTTTGGAATCCTGGTTATTGTGTTTTTTGGAATCCTGGTCACGGCACCATTTTATTGTCCCAGGTTCATAAATAAAAACTCCAAAAGGTTTTATTCTCAAAAATCCAACTTCTTTTATTAAAAGAAAATCCTTGGTAAATTTTGTTAAAATATTTAAAAACAATTAAAATTCTTTAAAATTCTTTAAAATAGTTGAATCTTTATCAAAATCTTCTAAAATTAATATTTTCGTTTAAATATAATGCTTTGAAATTAATAAATTCTTAATATTGTTTTTTACTATAAAAATTGTACAAACCACCTATCCTTTTAAAAGTTTTAAAAAGGATTGAAGGCAACAATCCAATTTTATTAATGGAATAAAATTTTCTTTTTATTTTTTTTGTTCTCACATCTGACAGTTCTGTAAATGAGATCATCTGGTACGTTGGTGTTGATGCTGTGAAGTTGTGTGTTTATGTTTACGTTTGAGTGTTGTTAACGTGTGTACTGTCCGTTGTGTGTCTGTATATGTGTCTCCTATTACATACCTATAGCTATACCTTATCTATCTATAGCTACTATATCTATCTATACCTATAGCTATACCTTATCTATCTATAGCTACTATATCTATCTATACCTATAGCTATACCTTATCTATCTATAGCTACTATATCTATCTATACCTATAGCTATACCTTATCTATCTATAGCTACTATATCTATCTATATACCTACTATCTAACTATCTACTTGTAAAGTATTTGATGGAATTGCACAGGAGTAGATACGGTTCTGCTTATCATAATTTTTTTTTGTAATCCCTAATTTGTGTACGTTGCAATCTGTTCAATTCAGAACAATAAGCAACCCCATGATCCAATGAGATGAGGACGATGCGTTGTATGACGTGTAAATGAGGTGTAGTCTTGTACAGACCCAGGCCGACCATTCCTGAGAGAGTATTGTTAATTGAACCCCAACCATCAAAGTACACCGGTAACCTTTGTCTACTATTTAAATCCAAATAAATCATTTTTAGATGATTTACCTCAGTAAAGTCTATTGCACCGGAGTGTTCTTGACTACATGGCTAATGCAGAAATCCGTTTAATTTAATAGTCTACGTACCGACATTCTTAAAAAAAATTGTGACTATTGGATCATAAAGCGTATAGATGTGTTGAATTCAGGGTATCAAAAAACCTTGCTACATAAATATTCTACACGTAGATACGACAGAATCGCAAGTAAGCAAATAAATTAAAAGTAAATCAAACAAAATGTGAGGTAGCTGATTGTAGTTAATTTTTTCTGTTCCAGAAAAAGCCATTAAAATCTACTTTTCTTTAAATTTCGAATCGATTCATTTTGTGTATACTTCTAGTTTGTCTCTGTAGACAATGTATCTTATTACGGTATAAAAAGTTGAAAATAAACCTATAAATTAACTGAGATTATAAAGCATTATTTTAGACAATTAATATTAATTTATTAAACATTATAGTAAATCCACCGTTTAAAAAATTTATTTTAATTTATTTATTATAAAATAAAGATATTAAAAATCCACTAGAATGAACACCAAACAAACAAACGCGCTACTCAATTATCTCTTAGTATTTTTGCCCATTCTTTGACCGTTATGTTTGTTCGTTTTTACTTTCTCTTGCCTATATGAATATATAGGAAGAAAAGTATTGTTTTCATGTCGATTTTTTTAAATCGAGTTTTCACCGGATCTACACGTTTTCAGACCCCCTGAGCCCAAAAAACATGTTTTTAGCGATTGGTCTGTGTGTGTGTGTGTGTGTGTGTGTGTGAACAGAATATCTCAAGAACGGAACATCGTACGAACTTGAAACTTGACACTTAAGTTTCATACCACTACCGGACCCGACACGAACATTTTTATAAAAATTGGTCAACCGGAAGTGGTAGTTTATGCATGTAATTTTTCACTTTTTTGCGATATTCTCAAAAACTGGTCATACGATTTTTTTTTTAAATTGCCTGGTTTACTCAATTCTTTATTCGCTACAAAATAGGGTAGGCGTCATGTTTGCTGAAATTCTTGGTGAGGCTGTTTTTACGTAAAATAATTGTTTTTTTAAGATTGCGGTTTAGCTGGATTTTTATGATGGAACGTAGTGCAAGATAATTGTCAGGCGGAGAGGTAGATACGCGCCAACTAGTGTAAAACTTTCGTTTACAACCTATAGGCGCTTGCCTCGCGCGGAGTACTCTTACAATAGATGGATTTTATAAGTGTGTTGCTTTAAAAGACATTAGAATGGTATAATCGGGTGCGACAGCTCTTGAGGAAAGAAAGAGGTGAGCTACTTAAACGATGAGAATAGGTATAGTCTAGTAGAATATGTGAGGGTTGCAATTAAATATAGAAAATATTTGGTCACAGAATTGAATTACTGAAAGTAGTTATTATTATTTTTTGTGAAGACTGATAAATTTTCAAACTTTACACATAAATTTTACTTATTATTGCACATTTAAATTATCATTAAGAAATATACAAAATTTGCTACCGATTCATAAAATTCCTATGAAATCCACAAAATACATTTATGGAACGACTATAATTAGTTGTCTTATTTTCTAAATAGGCTACACATTTCTTATTTTCAAACTTAACATACTATTATTATTATTAAGATAGTTTTAAAAAAAATTAATTTTATAATATTTATAAATATATTAGATAGATAGATAGATATTAGATAGATTAATCCGACTTAATTGTTTAAGTCGGTCTTCATGACTCCTTGCGAAACTGTTCTTTTCCTCATCCACCGTTTCAGCGCTCAGATCCCGATGGAGGTTATCATTCCGAATTTTATAGATAATGTATAAAATTAAATCTTATTTGTAAAGAAAATGTATGGTATACTGATGTAATGAAATTCACTATTACTATTATGATTTTTATTATTATTAAATTAATGTATTGAAATTTTATTAAATATATACTATTATTATTATATTGGAGAATTAATTTAGAGTTCAATTTAAAACAAAATATGTTGAATAAAACAAAAGAACTTTTTAAAAAAAATGGCAAATTTACCTTCACAAATTTTCGTCCGATGGTGCTCGTTTTAGTAGAAATGTTCAACTTCGTGGCGTAAAATCGTTCCATTTTATTTTTTAAACATTTCTGTTTTCGTTCCTTAGTTACGTTTAAAAGGCAAAAAAAGGAAACTGTTATTAAAAATTTATGTTGTTTACATACGATATATATAAAAGACTTGATTTAGGTCGGTGATAAATCCATGATAGGCCTATGTTAGGGTAAAATTACTTAATTTTGCAGCTGAAGTTTAGGCGAAGAATATAATTGGATAGCCCCAGAGAAGAGAGTGCGGTAAACAAACTACACGTGTTTCGTTGTTTAAAAACCGTTACGTTAGATGAACGTTGTGTTTACATGTGTTTACGGGGATTTCCAGCACACATCAACTTGATGTATCGACGTCAGGTTTTACCTTCGGTTGAAAAAAAGAAGTACATTTTTTCACTGTCATGGAATTGGTCTGTTTCGTACGATGAGTGAATTTAATAATAGAACAGAAACTGATTTTTCCTTAATTTTTAGAAGTATACTCTTGAATATTTCTTTACACTGAGATCCTGTTGGTAAATATTTTTTTTTTAACTTTTATGTAACTTCTTTTATAGCCGAGAGTGAGAAAATATTGCTATCTGTAAAAAAAATTTGTAGCGTAAGGTATTTCATCTGTTTCGCGATTCAAAACCCCTTTAAGAATGTAAGTCAGTACTTTAACGATGAGCTACAATTTATAAAATCTTGTGTGAAACACTCACACAACTTTCTCTTGCCAATGCAAATAATTAACAATAAACCTAATATTAGTAATAAAACATTAGAAATAAACAAAAAACTAACCTCAATAAACATAACCTAATTTTAATCATGAGTGAAAGACGCAGTATGAAAATCGAACTCAGTTTGGCTTAAAAATACGGAAAATCACTCTTTCGCGCTAAACTAGGCTCTGTAGTGAAAAATGCTTTAAACAAAAGTTGTAGATCGTTTTATTTACTATAACATTTATTATATACTTTCTTGTCGTAAAATGCATTCTAAGGCCGAAATCTTAAAAAAATTGATTTTTCACACGTTTTCGTGAGAAAAAATCAGAAAATCGCTAATTACTGCTAAACTAAGCGTTATACAAAAAAAAATGTTTGAATTAAAAGTTGTAGAATTTTAAAATCTCTACAACTTTTATTATATAAATTTTTACGCTAAATTGCATATTAAAGCCGTAATCTTAAAAAACTATGTTTTTACGTGAAAACAGCCTCACCAAAAATTTCAGCAAACATGACGCCACCCTATCTTGTAGAGAATAAAATAATGAGTAAACCAGGCGATTTTAAAGAAAATCGTAGGACTAGGTTTTGAGAAAATCGCAAAAAAGTGAAAAATTACACAAATAAACTACTACTTCTGGTTGACCGATTTTGATGAAAATGTTCGTGTCGGGTCCGGTAGTGGTATGTAACTTAAGTTTCAAGTTTCAAGTTCGTACGATGTTCCGTTCTTGAGATATTTTGTATACACACACACACTCACACACACACACACAGACACACGGACACACAGACACACACACAGACCAATCGCTAAAAACATGTTTTTTGGGTTCAGGGGGTCTGAAAATGTATAGATCCGGTGAAAACTCGATTTCGAAAAATCGACATGAAAACAATACTTTCCTTCCTATATATTCATATAGGCAAGAGAAAGTAAAAATATTAATTTCTCAGATAACCCCAGGTAAAATTTAGAATTGGTCATATAACCCCAAAATTAACACCTATAGAGACACCTATAGATTAACACCTATATTATTAACACCTATAGGTAGGTAGAGTGTTAAATTATGTCCATTCCATCTGCTAGTTCCAGGGCTACAAAAATATAGTTCTGTTTTTTATCACATGGTCAGCCAGTTAAATGACTGAACCATTTAAGAACAGAAGAGGTAAAGGTGTAAAACACACTAGTCAAAATTATCTTCTCTGAGAGTAGTGAATTTTATTACACAGCCAGACTCAGGTAAATAAAGTAAAGGTGTCATTTTCCGGGTGCAGAGTAGAAGCTTTTCGGAGGGCCGGACATTCTGATAACACTACTTTTTACCTCAGTGAGGAAGGTAATAGTAAACCATCTCACTCCTCGTTTTACGTAGTAAAGCCTCGAGAAGTTCAAACCAGGTTTTCGGCTGATTACCTAAACAACAACGACCCCAAAATTAGGGGTATATTACTTCAAAGCAAAACTAGAAAATTCAATGTTTTTTCGATAACGGCTCTAAAATTTTTGGTTTAACTTAACCTTAATTGACATATTTTCTAGGCTAAGTGGAGTCCGACTCTGAAAAATGAATAGATCAAAATTTAAGATTCTAATATTCGCACATAGTTTTAAATATGTGCTTTTTAGTGGTATGAAATCACTTTTTTGTAAATAGGCCGACTAGGTTCTATATCATCGAAGAAAGTCGTGATATAATTTTTTTTACTTTCTCTTGCCTATATGAATATATAGGAAGGAAAGTATTGTTTTCATGTCGATTTTTCGAAATCGAGTTTTCACCGGATCTACACGTTTTCAGACCTCCTGAACCCAAAAAAACATGTTTTTAGCAATTGGTCTGTGTGTGTGTGTGTGTGTACAAAATATCTCAAGAACGGAACATTGTACGAACGTAAAACTTGAAACGTAAGTTACATACCACTACCGAACCCGACACGAACATTTTCAACAAAATTGGTCAAACGGAAGTAGTAGTTTATTCGTATAATTTTTCACTTTTTTGCAATTTTCTCAAAAACTGGTCCTACGATTTTTTTAAAAATCGCCTGGTTTACTCAATATTTTATTTTTTACAAGATAGGGTAGGCGCCATGTTTGCTGAAATTCTTGGTGAGGCTGTTTTTAGGTAAAAAAGTGTTTTTTAAGATAACAGCTATTATAGCGCAAAAATTTATATAATAAAAAATGTATAGAATTTAAAATTCTACAACTTTTATTTCAAACAGTATTTTGTATAACGCTTAGTTTAGCGGTAATTAGCGATTTTCTGTTTTTCTCACAAAATCGTGTGAAAAATCGATTTTTTTAAGATTTTGGCGTTAGTATGCATTTTATGACAAAAATGTATAAAATTAAATTTATAGGAAATTTAAAGATCTACAACTTTTATTTAAAGCATTTTTCGCTACAGAGTCTAGTTTAGCGTGAAACAGTGATTTTCCGTATTTTTTAGGCAAACTGAGATCGATATTCTTTTTGCGTCTCTCATATATGATTAAAATTAGGTTATGTTTATTTAGGTTAGTTTTTTGTTTATTTCTCATGTTTTTTTTACTAATGTTAGGTTTATTGTTAATTATTTGTATTGGCAAGAGAAAGTTGTGTGAGTGTTTCACACCAGATTTTTTATTTTCTGTTGCCTATATGAATATATAAATAGGAAGGAAAGTAGCCTATAGTTTTCATGTCGATTGTTGGAAATTCAGTTTTCACCGAATATTACACGTCTTCACACCTCCTGAACCCAAAAAACATGTTTTTAGCGATTGCTCTGAGTGTATGTGAACAAAACATCTCAAGAACGGAACATCGTACGAAGTTGAAACTTGAAACTTAAGTTAGATACTACTAGATGATCTGACACGAACATTTTTATCAAAATCGGTCAACCGGAAGTAGTAGATTATTTTTTACTTTTTGTGATTTTCTCAAAAACAGCGCGTACGATTTTTTGAAAAATCGCCTCATTTATTACATTTTTTATGCTCTACAAGATAGGGTACGCGCTATATCTGCTGAAGTTCTTAGGGAGGCTGTTCCCTTGTAGAAAAAATTGTTTTTTTTAGTTTGCGGCCTTTATTTATGCATTTTAACGCAAAAAATATGTGATATAAGTTGTAGATTTGAAAATCTCCAACTTTTATTTTTAACATTTTATTTTTACAACGCTTAGTTTAGCAATATTTTTTTATTTTCTGGGCTTTTTTTTATGAAAATTTGTAAATAATTTATTTTTTAAGATTTCGGCGTTAGTATGCATTTCACGACAAAAGTGTACAATATAAAATTTATAAAAAATTAAAAGATGTACAACTTTCGTTTTAAGTATTTTTCTCTACAGAGCCCAGTTTTGCGTCAAAGAATGATTTCCGTATTATTAACCCGAACTAAGGTTGATTTTTATTATGCATCGTTCACTCATGATTAAACCAAGGTTATATTTTTTAAGGTTAGTTTTGTTTGTTTATTTCCAATGTATTATTGTAATGTTAGGTTATTGGTCATTATTTGCATTGGTAAGAGAAAGTCGTGTGAGTGGTCACACCAGATTTTTTTTTTTTTTAATATGTTACAAAAAAAATCTGGTGTGAAACACTCACACAACTTTCTGTTGCCAATGCATAAAAATTTAAACAATATAACCTAACATTAGTAACAAAACATTAGAAATAAACAAAAACTAGCCTCGATAAACATAACCTTATTTTAATCATGAGTGAAAGATGGAAAATGAAAATCGACCTGTTTGGCATAAAAATATGGAAAATCACTCTTTCACGCTAAACTAGGCTCTGTAGAGAAAAATGCTCTAATTAAAGTTGTAGATCGTTTAATTTTCTAAAAATTTGATTATATACACTTTTGTCATAAAATGCATACTAAGGCCGAAATCTTAAAAAACATCTATTTTTCACACGTTTTCGTGAGAAAAAAACAGAAAATCGCTAATTACCGCTAAACTAAGCGTTACACAAAAAACTGTTTGAAATAAAAGTTGTAGAATTTTAAATTCTCAACATTTTTTATAATATACATTTTTGCGGTATAATACTATTAAAGCCGTAATCTCAAAAAAATACATTTTTACGTAAAAACAGCCTCACCAAGAATTTCAGCAAAACATGGCACCTACCCAATCTTGTAGAGAGAAAAAATTGAGTAAACCAGGCGATTTAAAAAAAAATCGTTGGACCAGTTTTTGAGAAAATCGCAAAAAAGTGAAAAATTAAACGAATAAACTACTACTTCCGGTTGACCGATTTTGATGAAAATGTTCGTGTCGGGTCCGGTAGTGGTATGTAACTTAAGTTCACAAGTTTCAAGTTCGTACGATGTTTCATTCTTGAGATATTTTGTATACACACACATACACACACACACACACACACACACACACACACACACACAAACACAAACACACAGACCAATCACTAAAAACATGTTTTTTGGGTTGAGGGGGTCTGAAAACGTATAGATCCGGTGAAAACTCGATTTCTTAAAAACGACATGAAAACAATACTTTCCTTCCTATTAATTCATATAGGCAAGAGAAAGTAATAGTTGGCCTAACAATTGCATTCATCTGTATTCCGTAGAATTTCCGTATTCGTTATGGAAAGAAAACGAAATAAAATTTCAAATAACATATTTAATTTAAGTGCACAATAGAAGTATAGTGTATATAATACGTTATTTTAAATTATTACAGATGTTTTACAGAGCATTTTTGTAATAATATTGTTAATAGTAGTTTAAGTTAGAATAAAATTACTCATTAGACTAGATCGTAATGAGTATAAGCCTACATTTGTACATAAAAATCTGGTGTGAAACACTCAAACAACTTTCTTTTGCCAATACAAATAATTAACAATATAACCTAACATTAGAAATAAACAAAAAAAATAACTTTATTTTAATCATGAGTGAAAGACGCAAAATGAAAATCGACATCAGTTCGGTTTCAAAATACGGAAAATCACTCATTCACACTAAACTAGGCTCTGTAGAGAAAAATGCTTTAATTAAAAGTTGTAGATCTTTTTATTTCCTATAAAATTAATTATATACACTTTTGTCGTAAAATGAATACTAAGGCCGAAATCTTAAAAAAATCGATTTTCCACACGTTTTCGTAAGAAAAAACAGAAAATCGCTAATTACTGCTAAACTAAGCGATATACAAAAAAAAATGTTTGAAATAAAAGTTGTAGAATTTTAAATTCTCTACATTTTTTCTTATATAAATTTTTGCGCTATAATACATATTTAAGCAACAATTAAAACAATACAATTAAAACAACACTTTTTTACGTAAAAACACACTCACCAAGAATTTCAGCAAACATGACGCCTACCCTATCTTTTAGAGAATAAAAAATTAAGTAAATAAGGCGATTTTTTAAAAAATCGTAGGACCAGTTTTTGAGAAAATCACAAAAAAGTGAAAAATTAAACGAATAAACTACTGCTTCCGGTTGACCGATTTTGATGAAAATGTTAGTATCGGGTCCGGTAAGGGTATGTTACTTAAGTTTCAAGTTCGTACGATGTTCCGTTCTTGAGATATTTTGTTTACACACACACACCCACACACACACACACACACACACACACACACACACACACACACACACACACAGACACACACACACACATACACACACACACAGACCAATCGCTAAAAACATGTTTTTTGGGTTAAGGGGTCTGAAAACGTATAGATCCGGTGAAAATTCGATTTTGAAAAATCGACATGAAAACAATACTTTCCTTCCTATATATTCATATAGGGAAGAGAAAGTAAAAATTATTATTTCTTTAATTTAAAATCTGTTTACGGTTTGATTGATTTTTTTACCGCATTACTTACAATAAAAATTAAATTAATTGCATTCATAACTTTAAATCGTTGACAAAATATTTGCATAGAATTCGTTTCTCATCACATTTTATTTTAGTTGAACATAAACTTCAAAACTTATCGACTTATTTAAAGTTTGAAGTACGCTACATTTCTTATAAATTTAATTGAATGGTAAAATTTAGTAATTTATTATTTTCAACTATATTATTTTTCATCTTATTTCATAGTCAAGAACTTTCTTCTACAAGTTGAAAATTTTATTTGAAGAGAAAAGTTATGCAGAACAAATATTTACAATGAAAGAATATAACTTGCAAAGTATATAAAACTATTACTTATTTTGATTGGTATATTTAAGTTTTAATAAACGTAAGAGAAATGGAAATCCATATTATTATTCTCACGAATACAATTTCATATCCAACTAGCACGCTTTTGTCAATAATTTCACATAACGGATCATGAATTTTATCACTAATCCTTGAACAGTTTTTTACTTCCTCTTGCCTATATGAATGTATAGGTAGAAAAGTATTGTTTTCATGTCGATTTTTAGAAATCGAGTTTTCACCGGATCTACACGTTTTCAGACCCCCGAACCCAAAAAAACGTTTTCAGCGATTGATCTGTATGTGTGTGTGTGTGTGTGTGTGTGTGTGTGTGTGTGTGTGTGTGTTTACAAAATATCTCAAGAACGGAACATCGTACGAACTTGAAACTTGAAACTTAAGTTACATACCACTACCGGACCCGACACGAACATTTTCATCAAAATCGGTCAACCGGAATTAGTAGTTTATTCGTGTAATTTTTCACTTTTCTGCAATTTTCTCAAAAACTGATCCTACGATTTTTTTTAGAATCGCCTAGTTTACTCAATTTTTTATTCTTCACAAGATAGGGTAGGCGCCATGTTGGCTGAAATTCTTGGTGATGCTGTTTTCACATAAAAAATTTGTTTTTTAAGTTTACGGTTTTATTATGCATTTTAGCGCAAAATGTATATAGGTAATAAAAGTTTTAGAGAATTTAAAAACCTACAACTTTTATTTATAAAATTTTTTTGTATAACGCTTAGTTAGCAGTAATAAGCGATTTTCTGTTTTTTCTCACGAAAACGTGTGAAAAATCTATTTTTTTAAGATTTCGGCCTTATAATGCATTTTACGACAAAAGTGTATATAATTAATTTTATAGGAAATAAAAAGATCTACAACTTTTAATTAAAGCATTTTTCTCTACAGAGCCTAAATTAGTGTGAATGAGTGATTTTCCGTATTTTTAAGCCGAACTGATGTCGATTTTCATTTTGCGTCTTTCACTCATGATTAAAATAAGGTTAGGTTTTTTGAGGTTAGTTTTTTGTTTATTTCTAATGTTTTATTACTAATGTTGGGTTATATTGTTAATTATTTGTATTGGCAAAAGAAAGTTGTGTGAGTGTTTCACACCAGATTTGTTAAATCAGAATTTTTTAAATATCGGTAAACCGCAAGGGCAATTATTTAGGGTAGCTGAATCCACCGGGAATTTATTCTCTGTCGAATAATAAATAAACATTGTGATTGAGCGGAGATTGAGAATGTCCTTTTACAATTAAAAAGTTATTAATGTACATTTGTTTGTTATATCACGTTCATTGATCAGGAACTTTGGACAGAATCTCATTTTTCTATCAATTAAAAATCTGGTGTGAAACACTCACACAACTTTCTCTTGCCAATGCAAATAATTAACAATAAACCAAACATTAGTATTAAAACATTAGAAATGAACAAAAACTAACCTCAAAAACATAACCTTATTTTAATCATGAGTGAATGACGCAAAATGACAATCTAACTCAGTTTGGCTTAAAAATACGGAAAATCACGCTTTCACGCTAAACTAGGCTCTGTAGAGAAAAATGCTCTAAACAAAAGTTGTATATCTTTTAATTTTCTATAAATTTAATTATATACACTTTTGTCGTAAAATGCATACTAAGGCCGAATTCTTAAAAAAATCAATTTTTCACACATTTTCGTGAGAAAAAAACAGAAAATCGCAAATTACCGCTAAACTAAGCGTTATACAAAAAAATGTTTGAAACAGAAGTTGTAGGTTTTTAAATTTTCTACAACTTTTATTATATAAGTTTTTGCGCTAAAATTTATATTAAAGCCGTAATCTTAAAAAAACAACGTTTTTACGTGAAAACAGCCTCACCGAGAATTTCAGCAAACATGGCGCCTACCCTATCTTGTAGAAAATAAAAAATTGAGTAAAATAGGCGATTTTAAAAAAAATCGTAGGACCAGTTTTTGAGAAAATCGCAAAAAACTGAAAAATTATACGAATAAACTACTACTTCCGGTTGACCGATTTTGATGAAAATGTTCGTGTCGCGTCCGGTAGTGGTATGTAACTTAAGTTTCAAGTTTCAAGTTCGTACGATGTTCCGTTCTTGAGATATTCTGTTCACACACAGACACACACACACACACACACAGACACACACACACAGACACACACACACACAGACACACACACAGACCAATCGCTAAAAACATGTTTTTTGGGTTCAGGGGGTCTGAAAACGTATAGATCCGGTGAAAACTCGATTTCGAAAAATCGACATGAAAACAATACTTTCCTTCCTATATATTCATATAGGCAAGAGAAAGTAAAAAGTTGCTAAGTGTCTAATTTTATGAGTCTGAGATACATAAAATACTGTAACACTTAAATATAAGTCCATTCGGGATAAGAGTATAATAAATAATTAACAAACTTCCTTTAAAGTAGACCAATAACAATTTATACTTATCGATACGATTAATAACTATAAATAATTAATCAGCAACAAATTACAATAATTGGATTGCTTCAATTAATTTAATTACAAAACTTAAAGAATAAACTAAACTCGACTATTAACAATATACTGCCACTTAACAAGCAAAAAATGATTTACCTGTCTACAAACACTCTTATCCATCTGTACGCAACGCACTATTAACATAATTTTTAAGTTATAACTACAAACTTGTGTTTGTAGAACTACAAACTTGAAACTTAAATTACATACCACTACTGAACCCGACAGGAAAATTTTCATCAAAATCGGTCAACCGGAAGTAGTAGTTTATTCGTGTCATTTTTCACTTTTTTGTGATTTTCTCAAAAACTGGTTCTACGATTTTTTTAAAAATCGCCTGGTTTATTCAATTTTATATTCTCTACAAGATAGGGTAGGCGCCATATATGCTAAAATTCTTGGTGAGGCTGTTTTCACGTAAAGAAATTGTTTTTTTAAGTTTAAAAAAGTTTTTTAAGCGATTTTTTTAAGATTTCGGCCTTAGTATGCATTTAACGACAAAAGTGTATATAATCAAATTTATAGGAAATTAAAAGATCTACAACTTTTAATTACAACATTTTCTCTACAGAGCCTAATTTAGCGTGAAAGAGTGATTTTCCGTATTTTTAAGCCAAAATGAGGTCGATTTTCATTTTGCGTTTTTTACTCATGATTACAATAAGGTTATATTGTTTTGAGGTTAGTTATTTGTTTATTTCTAATGTTTTATTACTAATGTTAGGTTACATTGGTCATTATTTGCATTGGCAAGAGAAAGTTGTGTGAGTGTTTCACACCAGATTTTTATATAATATTAAGTCTCCAACCTCCTCTGCCCTTAACAGACAGGTAAAGTGTCAATTTATTTACACTCAATCTGTCCGTTGCAGGGCTAAAATAAATAGTTCTGTTTCTTATCACATGGTCAGCCAATTAAATGACTGAATCATTTAAGAACAGAAGAGGTAGAGGTGCAAAAGACACTAATCAGAGTTGTTTCCTCTGAAAGTAATGAACTTCATTATACAGCCAGACCCTGTAGTGAATGAATTGAAGGTGTCATTTGCAGAGTGGAAAATCTTTGCTTTTCAGAGGGCTTGGCATGCTAATAAGCGTAATTTTTCACTCAGTGAGGAAGGCAATGGTAAACCACCTCACTCCTTGTTTTACTTAGTAAAACCTCTAGAGGTTCAAACCAGCCTTTCGGCTGATGACCTAAACAACAATTATTCGTAGCCTAATGTTAAAGTGCATATAAATGAGAGTGTTAGAGACTTAATATTAAATATTAACAGATGTCATGAGACGACAATGACACAGATGGAGTACAAGCAACGTTGAAGGAAAATGTTAGGAATAAACTGAGATGATTACCCTGGAGGAGATGATTGTGAGAAACTTAACTCGGTTTGTAAGTAAGATGCCGTTGCAAAAGAAGAAAATAATATTAATAACCGGAAACAAAAAATTACAGAAGAGAATTTCAAATTAAAAAGAAAGAAATAAAAAGAAAATGTAGTGGAAAATGACACGTGAGATGAAAATGGAAAATTTCTTAAATTAGAAGGTTGAATGTTACGGAAAATTGTAACATATATATCTCAAAAGTATCTTCTTGTAGAAAGCTTAAATGGAACTAGCAATTTCGCCCACGCGCACCGTTGGTTTACTCTTAGTAGGCTTACTCTAGTCTCAGAGGAATTTCGTTAAAATTCGGATTTCAAACATCACTGTGGTTAGTTATTGTATTTAATTTAAAGGAAAATATTATAAATTGAGTTTTTACTTTCTCTTGCCTATATGAATATATAGGAAGGAAAGTATTGTTTTCATGTCGATTTTTCGAAATCGAGTTTTCACCGGATCTATACGTTTTCAGACCCCCTGAACCCAAAAAACATGTTTTTAGCGATTGGTCTGTGTGTGTGTCTGTGTGTTTGTGTGTGTGTGTGTGCGTGCGTGTGTGTTCGTGTGTGTGAGTGTGTGTGAGTGTGAGTGTGTGTGAGTGTGAGTGTGTGTGTGTGTGTGTGTGTGTGTGTATGTGTGTGTGTGTGCGTGTGTGTGAACAGAATATCTCAAGAACGGAAGATCGTACGAACTTGAAACTTGAAACTTAAGTTACATATCACTACCGGACCCGGCACGAACATTTTCATCAAAATCGGTCAACCGGAAGTAGTAGTTTATTCGTATAATTTTTCACTTTTTTGTGATTTTCTCAAAAACTAGTCCTACGATTTTTTTTTAAATCAACTGGTTTACTACATTTTTATGCTCTACAATATAGGGTAGGCGCCATGTTTGCTGAAATTCTGCTTGAGGCTGTTTTTACGTAAAAACATTTTCTTTTTAAGATTGCGGCTTTAATATGCATTTTAGCGCAAAACGTTATATAATAAAAGTTGTAGAGAATGTAAAATTCTACAATTTTAATTCAAACATTTTTTTTTATAACGCTTAGTTTAGCGGTAATTTGCGATTTTCTGTTTTTTTTTTCTCACGAAAACGTGAGAAAAATCGATTTTTTTAACATTTCGGTCTTAGTATGCATTTTACGACAAAAGTGTATATAATTAAATTTATAGAAAATTAAAAGATCTACAACTTTTGTTTAGAGCATTTTTCTCTACAGAGCCTAGTTTAGCGTGAAAGCGTGATTTTCCGTATTTTTAAGCCAAACTGAGTTCGATTGTCATTTTGCGTCATTCACTCATGATTAAAATAAGGTTATGTTTTTGAGGTTAGTTTTTGTTTATTTCTAATATTTTATTAATAATGTTAGATTTATTATTAATTATTTGCATTGGCAAGAGAAAGTTGTTTGAGTGTTTCACACCAGATTTTTATTTATGCGTTGCATTAGTAAATTAATTAACGTTTCATTGTTATCAACAACCGCATTTAGTAGGAACATAAAAAGAGGGCTTTTTGGTTTTTAAGCCACAAAGTGTGACTTCATATTATGACACTAAAAAATATGGTGTGAAACACTCACACAACTTTCTTTTGCCAAAGCAAATAATTGCCAATATAACCTAACATTAGTAATAAAACATTAGAAATAAAAAAACGTTTAACCTTAATAACATTACCTAATTTTAATCATGAGTGAAAGACGCAAAATGAAAATCAACCTCAGTTTGGCTTAAAAATACGGAAAAATATCTTTTTCACGCTAAACTATGCTCTGTACAGAAAAATTCTCTAAATAAAAATTGTAGATCTTTTAATTTCGTATAAACTTGATTTCATACACTTTTGTCGTAAAATGCATACTAAGCTGAAATCTTAAAAAATCGATTTTTTTACACATTTTTGTGAGAGAAAACAGAAAATTGCTAATTACCGCTAAACTAAGCGTTATGAAAAGAAATGTTGTAAATAAAAGTTGTAGAATTTTAAATTCTCTACAACTTTTATTGTATACATTTTGCGCTAAAATGCATTTTAAAGTCCCAATCTTAAAAAACAATTTTTTACGAGAAAACAACCACCCTAAGAATTTCAGCAGACAATGTAGTAGAGCATGAAAAAATTTAGTAAATGAGGTGATTTTTTAAAAAATCGTATGAGTCTTTTTTGAGAAAATCGCAAAAAAGTGAAAAATGACACGAATAAACTATTACTTTCGGTTGACCGATTTTGATAAAAATGTTCGTGTCGGGTTCTCTAGTGGTATCTAACCTAAGTTTCAAGTTCGTACAATGTTCCGTTCTTGAGATCTTCTGTTTACACACACACACACACACACGCGCGCGCGCGCGCGCGCGCTCAGACAAACACCAATCGCTAAAATATGTTTTTTGGGTTCAGGGGGTCTGAAAACGTGTAGATCCGTTGAAAACTCGATTTTAAAAAATCGACATAAAAATAATACTTTCCTTCATATATATTCATATATATTGAGAAAATCGGAATACACCGAGGAAACTTAATAAAACTAACCAAATTCATAAAATTAATTACGGATTTTAAGGGCTTCCAGAAAAAGCAAACAACAAAACATCAAGTGAACAGAAGAAAGGAGAAAAGCGTACAGGGAATGAATGCTGAGAATATGGACTGGAAAAAGAGCTTCCAGCCTCACGTGATCTAAATTTGGCTCTATACGAGAAAGAAATATGCCTTTTTTAATATTTAATCTGAAAAGAATTTTTTTCTTTAAGGAGTTTCTCAAAATGTTTATTTAATAAATTTTATAATCAATTTATTCTGTTGTTGTTAAGGTCATCAGCCAAAAGGCTGGTTTGAACCTTTAGAGGCTTTACTAAGTAAAACAAGAAGCGAGGTGTTTTACCAAGCCTTCCTCACTAAGTTATCAGCTCGCCAAACCCTCTGAAAAGCATTTACTTTCTACCCTGCAAATGACACCTTCACTACATTCACCACAAGGTCTGGCTGTATAATAAAATTCATTACTTTCAGAGAAGCTAACTCTGATTAGTATCTTTTACACCTCTACCTCTTCTTTTTTTAAATGCTTCAGTCAAATAATTGGCTGACGATGTGATAAGAAACAGAAATATTTTTTGTAGCTGTAGAACCACATTATTTTAAGTAGTTAAATTGTAATCTATCAGAAGTTTTGTAAATGTAATAATTTATTATAATTAATTTACTTGTTTATAAATACTTGTTATAGAATAAATTAAAAAGAAAGTTTTATAATTTATTAATAAATAAATCCTTAAAAGAACCCGGGATAAACGTAGTAATATATTACTACAAACCACCGATTGTAAACCACTGCATTAGATGGTCTTTGTTAGCGCTTCAGTTCATATTACTAGTACTTATGTTTGGTAAATACTTAATTAAGTTTGTTTCCACTTCATCGTAACATAATAAACTTTGAACGATATTAAATTGATCGATGAATCACTAATGATTCAATGATTGAAGGGGATTAATTTGCTCGATGTTAAGTCACTGACTAAATAGACTGATTAAGGTTATCAAGTTAGATTGTTAGTGAAATGCTAGTATAATAGATCATCGGTTAACAATACTGAAACTATAAACACTTGAGGGATAATAAGAGATCCAAATTTCAATTAGTTGATATTATGCATAAATCATTTTCATAAATTGTCACCGTAAACAATTATTAAGTAAGCGGGCCGAGAAAACAAAAACTAAAGCACATCTCGACTTTAGATCAAATCACCTGTCATCGTTTATTAATTATTATTCCAGTTGAAGAAATGATTATAATATTAATTTCAAAAAAACATTTTTTTCATGTCGATTTTTCTAAATCGAGTATTCACCGGATCTACACGTTTTCAGACCTCCTGAACCCAAAAAAAAATGTTTTTGGCGATTGGTCTGTGTGTGTGTGAACAGAATATCTCAAGAACGGAATATCGTACGAACTTGAAACTTAAGTTACATACCACTACCGGACCCGACACGAACATTTTCATCAAAATCGGTCAACCGAAAGCAGTAGTTTATTCGTTTAATTTTTCACTTTTTGCGATTTTCTCAAAAACTGGTCCTACGATTTTTTTTTAAAACGCCTGGTTTATTCAAATTTTATTCTCTACAAGATAGGGTAGGCGCCATGTTTGCTGAAATTCTTGGTGAGGCTGTTTTTACGTAAAAAATTGTTTTTTTAAGATTACGGCTTTAATATAAATTTTAACGCAAACATTTATATAATAAAAGTTGTAGAGAATTTAAAAACCTACAACTTTTATTTCAAACATTTTTTTGGTATAAGGCTTAGTTTAGCAGTAATTAGCAATTTTATGTTTTTTTCTCACGAAAACGTGTGAAAAATCGATTTTTTTTTAGATTTCAGCCTTAGTATGCATTTTACGACAAAAAAGTATTACAATTATTTTTATAGGAAATAAAAGCATCTACAACTTTTGTTTAAAACATTTTTCTCTACAGAGCCTAGTTTAGTGTGAAAGAGTGATTTTCCGTATTTTTAAGCCGAACTGAGTTCTTTTTTCATTTTGTGTCTTTTAGTCATGATTAAAATAAGGTTATATTTTTAGAGGTTAGTTTTTTGTTTATTTTTAATGTTTTATTACTAATGTTAGGTTATATTGTTAATTATTTGCATTGGCAAATAAAGTTGCGTGAGTGTTTCACACCAGATTTTTATATGAATAACCCGTTGGGTTGATCTAGTCGTTGCCGCGAGTCAGCTGTTTGACACCTGATCTACGGAGACGAACGTTTCGTGGATTAAATACTAGTAAAATATAGTTACTTTAACTCTTTGTAGGTCTTTGGTATATATACTTACCACTGGCAATAACGTCGATTTTATTAAAGAATAAGCTATGCAATTGAACCTTATTGGCATTTTAAGAAGTTATAGATGTCCTTTGGTGATTAGGCTATCCAAATATTGAAATTAACGCGAAGCGACCATTTACTTCGTGAGTTGCACGAATGTGGTAAGGATTCATACCAGCCTACGCTACTGTGTTGTTTTGTTGTTACTTCCGTATAGTGTTTAGAAAATTCAATTTTTTTACAGGAATGCATGTATTTATGCTAATAGGAAGTTAAGATAAGTAATTCTACACATTTTTTTTTTCTTATGTAGCACTACAATTTGTTTTAATAAGCATTCTTACCACTAAAAATTACGTCCCATATCAATTAACGTTTCTTGGTAAGTATACTTACCATGGCTTAACAAAAAAATCTGGTGTGAAACGTTCACACAACGTTCTCTTGCCAATGCAAATAATTAACAATATAACCTAACATTAGTAATAAAATATTAGAAATAAACAAATAACTAACCTCAAAAAAACAAACCTAATTTTAATCATTATATGAAAGCGCAAAATGAAAATCAACCTCACTTCGGCTCAAAAATACGGAAAATCACTCTTTCACACTAACGTGTGTAGAAAAAATGTTTTCTCTCTGTAGAAAAAAATGTTTTCAATAAAAGTTGTAGATCTTTTAATTTTCTATAAATTTTATTATATACACTTTTCTCATAAAATGCATCCTAAGGCCGAAATCTTTAAAAAATCGATTTTTCACATGTTTTCGTGAGAAAAAACAGAAAATCGCTATTTACCGCTAAACTAAGCGTTATAAAAAAAATGTTTGAAATAAAAGTTGTAGAATTTTAAATTCTCTACATTTTTTATTATATACATTTTTGCGCTATAATACATATTAAAGCCATAATTTAAAAAAAAAAACACTTTTTTACTTAAAACATCCTCACCAAGAATTTCAGCAAATATGGCGCCTACCCTATCTTGTAGAGAATAAAAAAATTTAGTAAACCAGCGCGATTTTTAAAAAAATTGAAGGACCAGTTTCTGAGAAAATCGCAAAAAAGTGAAAAATTATACGAATAAACTACTACTTCCGGTTGACCGATTTTGATGAAAATGTTTGTGTCGGGTCCGGTAGTGGTATGTAACTTAAGTTTTAAGTTTCAAGTTCGTGCTTTGTTCCGTTTTTGAGATATTCTGTTCACACACACACAGACCAATCGCTAAAATCATGTTTTTTTGGGTTCAGGGGGTCTGAAAACGTGTAGATCCGGTGAAAACTCGATTTCGAAAAATCGACATGAAAACAATACTTTCCTTCCTATATATTCATATAGGCAAGAGAAAGTAAAATGAAATATCTTACTATTGTGGCAGTAGAAATACATTATTCAAGACCCTGTAAAGCAAAATTTAATATTTTACAACATGTGTATTTTCCTGGTAGTACTGCCCTATAAAAGGTTTAATGCGTATTCAATACTAAACAGTAGTTATCGGTGTATTTTGATGGTCGGGGCTCAATTAACTATTCTTTCTCATGGAGTTGTTGACCTGAGTTTGTACAAAACTACACCTCATTTATACGTCATTGCATCATTATCATCCTCATCTGATTGTGTCATGGAGTTGCCTTATTGTTCTAAATTGAACAAATTGCAATAATTATATTATTTTTTTTATATACAAAATACATAACGAACATCAAAACATCAGCGCGTCACTTGAAGACAGAATACGGAAAAATTAGAAAAGTTGATAGCTTTAAGTATCTGGGGAAGACAATACAACCGAAGACCAGCGAAAAAGACTCAAACAAGAGCAGACGAGGAAAGATGGTCTGTGTGTGTAAACAAAATATCTCAAGAACGGAATATCCAACTAATTCGAAACTGAGGCCTTAACTTAGGTACCACTAGAGAACCGAACACGAATATTTTCATCAAAATCGGGCAACGAAATCAGTAGTTTATTTGTGCAATTTTCTTAAAAGTAGCTCCTACGATTTAAAAAAAAATGCCTCATTTACACGTTTTTAAACCCACCGGGTTGGTCTAGAGGTAAAGTCGTCGCCAAAATCAGCTGTTTAACAGCTAATTTTCGGAGACGAAGGTTCCTGGTTCAAATCCTAGTAAAGGTAGTTACTTTTATACGGATTTGAATAATAGACAGTGGTTACCGGTGTACTTTGATGGTTGGGGTTCAATTAACCATACTCTGTCAGGAATGGTCGACCTGAGTTTGTACAAGACTACACCCTCATTTACACGTCATTCACATCATCCTCAGCTTATTGGGTCATGGGGTTGCTTATTGTTCTGAATTGAACAGATTGCAACGTACACAAATTAGGGATTACAAAAAAAATACACGTTTTTATGTTCTATAACATACAATAAACGCATGCCTACTGAAATTCTTGGAGGAAGTGTGCTCTTATGGCAACAAACGGTTTTTCTTTCTTTTCGCATATCCTCAGAACTCCAGAAACCGATTATTAAGAAAAATTGTAGAAAAATTCATGTGTGCAAAAACAGAAGGAGCTACAATTCCTTGGCTTGAAGAAATCAAAAAAGACAGAACAGAATTAAATCTAACAATTGCTGATGTCAAAGATCGCACACCGGTTTACAAAGAAACAATTAATGACAAAAACAAAATTTTATCAGTAAGAACAATTAAACGAAAAGAACAGGTTTGTTCAGACGAATTGAGAAAAGCAAGATCCGGCAGAATGAAAAAGTATTGGCAAGAAAGAAATGAAAAGGAAATAAACTGCCGAAGAAAAAGAACTAACCAAAGAGACTAAAGTGATCCTTTGTGGTCATAAAAAAAAAGTTATAGAACATTTAAAACAATTTATAACTTTTATTTCAAGAATTTTTTACATGGCTTAATCAATTAAATAAATGACGTTTTATTAAAGTCATAGTCGTTTTTACTTTCTCTTGCCTATAATACATAGGAATATATAGGAAGGAAAGTATTGTTTTCATGTCGATTTTTCGAAATCGAGTTTTCACCGGATCTATACGTTTTCAGACCCTCTGAACCCAAAAAACTTGTTTTTAGCTATTGGTCTGTGTGTGTGTGTGTGTGTGTGTGTGTGTGTGTGTGTGTGTGTGTGTGTGTGTGTGTGTGTGTGTGTGTGTGTATGTGCGCGTGCGTGCGTGTGTGTATATAAGTGTGTGTGTGTGTGTGTGTGTGTGTGTGTGTGTATGTGTGTGTGTGTGTGTGTGTGTGTGTATCCGTGTGTGTCCGTGTGTGTGCGTGCGTACGTGCGTGTTTGTGTGTGTGTGTGTGTGTGTTTGTGTTTGTGTATGCGTGTGTGTGTGTATGTGTGTGCGTGCGTGTGTGTGTGTGTGTGTGTGTGTGTGTGTGTGTGTGTGTGTGTGTGTATGTATGTGAACAGAATATCTCAAGAACGGAACATCGTACGAACTTGAAACTTGAAACTTAAGTTACATATCTCTACCGGACCCGACACGAACATTTTCATCAAAATCGGTCAACCGAAAGTAGTAGTTTATTTGTATAATTTTTCACTTTTTTGCGATTTTCTCATAAACTAGTCCTACGATTTTTTTTAAAATCAACTGGTTTACTACATTTTTTATGCTCTACAATATAGGGTAGGCGCCATGTTTGCTGAAATTCTGCTTGAGGCTGTTTTTACGTAAAAACATTTTCTTTTTAAGATTGCGGCTTTAATATGCATTTTAGCGCAAAACGTTATATAATAAAAGTTGTAGAGAATGTAAAATTCTACAACTTTTATTTCAAACATTTTTTTGTATAACGCTTAGTTTAGCGGTAATTTGCGATTTTCTGTTTTTTTTTCTCACGAAAACGTGAGAAAAATCGATTTTTTTAACATTTCGGTCTTAGTATGCATTTTACGACAAAAGTGTATATAATTAAATTTATAGAAAATTAAAAGATCTACAACTTTTGTTTAAAGCATTTGTCTCTACAGAGCCTAGTTTAGCGTGAAAGCGTGATTTTCCGTACTTTTAAGCCAAACTGAGTTCGATTGTCATTTTGCGTCATTCACTCATGATTAAAATAAGGTTATGTTTTTGAGGTTAGTTTTTGTTTATTTCTAATATTATATTAATAATGATAGGTTTATTATTAATTATTTGCATTGGCAAGAGAAAGTTGTGTGAGTGTTTCACACCAGATTTTTTATAGTCAATTAGTCATTAGTGATTTTTCGTATTTTAGAGATAAACAGAGGTTGATTTTCATTTAGCTTTAAATTCACTTATGATTAAAATGAGATTATATTTTTCATTTTGCTAATGGTTAAACATAGGCTATGTTTTCACTACTTACATTGGCAGGAGAAAGTCGTGGTTCACGACGTAAAGAAGAAAGATAAAGAGTGTTTTACGCTAGTTTTGTTTCTTTTATTTTATTTTAATACTAAGTAGTATGCAGTACTTTTAATATAGATTTTATTTGAACGTACATACACACTAAAAAATAAAATGAATTTGGTATACGAGTTTTACGTTATTGCTAAACATGCCCAGTACGATTTTACTGCAGGTAGTGTTACGTGTTAGATTTATACGTGTAACAATCATAAAAGTTTTCTGCCAATAACAACCTGCTAACTTTTATTATTTCACAATAACGTTGTCATAGTAGATATTTTTATTATCCGTTTTATCTAATAATAAAGTAATTTACTTTCATCTTAAAAAACAATGTCCGAGTTGTAAAATCTGTTAAACCCATTACATTTTACCTATGTCTTTCTCAACATAATAATCAATAAAAAATTTTATCGCTTACGTATCGTAGATTAAATTGTTATAAGAATTACGCATCAGATGGATTACGTGGATCACAGGGGTTAAGTGGATGAGAAATTTTGTGGCGCTTCATGAACCGAAATTCGCTAGTTTTAAATTTGTAGGGCGTCAGGAGTAAATTCTCTAGATTAGAGCCGTAGAAGAATGGGTGTTTCACGCCAGCAATTTTCCCGTGGTTTGATCTGTTTTTAGGTTAATTTTATATTATTATTATTATTATTCTTGTAAATAATAATTTTAAAATGCATAACAAACATCTAAAAAGCCCCGCATTACTTAAAGACACAATACGGAAAAAACTGGAAAAGTTATGTCACCGTCGCCCGTTTTCATTAAGTAGGCCTACTGTGCTTCCGGCTATCAAAGCTTCTTCCGACGTAGTGACAGAGGGAACCGCCAATAGTTCCAAAAGGGGCGGTAGCCTGTGGTGGCGTACCGACAGAGGCCTTTGTCACCAAGGCCGAGCCAGTAACCGCCCCCTACTACAGCGCTCTCGGCGACTATTAAAAGAGTACTCCACTGAGCCAAGAGATCAATTCTAATCTAGACAGCAGACAAGACGTCCACCATCGGCACAGGGTTACCGGACTCCAACGAAGGCTCATCGATGGACCCCGCAAGAGAGAAGATGATGGTTCCGCTCGCCGACCCAACAGCGTAAGCCGTCGACCGGACCATCATCGCCCGCTGCCCCCGAGCGATGCCCACAGTGCTCCCTCAACCGAGCCTTACGCCCACCGGTTTCGACGCAGCAGCCATCGACGCACTACCGCGAGGGAAGAAGATGAACATATCCGCTGGATGACGACACGCCGTGTCGTTCAGCCCCCGACCGCCAAGACTACGACTACGACCGACGCTTTCGCCAAGACGACCACCGATTAAACGGCCCTTTCCAGAGCCACCAAAAAATAAAGGTTTTCAACTCACCACATAATGTCTCCATCCGGTGACAGTTGATTGCTTTAATACTTCTGAGAAATAATATAACCAAAGACCAGCGAAAAGGAAACTAATAACAGCAGACGAGGAAAGATGGCCAGTGCGCTCCGAGAAACTTATCAATTTGTATAAGAAGAAAGTATTCTTAAGACAAGTTAAGATCAGTCATTATAATACTGTGATAAAACATGTGTGTCTGTACGTTAGTGAGTGCCTTAGAATGCCCGGGAAGGCTGGTCTAACAGTAGCAGAGGAATTGAAAGATCCTCCGCAAGATAGGTGACGAGGTCGAGAAGAACTGTACAAAGAAAATGAAAGATTAATAGAAACGATTAGAAAAAGAAGACAAAAATTTTACGCTCTTATGTATAGAATGAAAGACCACCGGTTGATAAAACCAATTTCCAAGTGACTAAGCAACTGACATAAGGTGTCGGATAAATGGTTTAAAGAAGACGGGAAACCCTAAAGACAAAAATCTGGTGTAAAACACTCACACAGCATTCTCTTGCCAATGCAAATAATTAACAATATAATAAAACATTAGAAATAAACAAAAAACTAACCTCTAAAAATATAACCTTATTTTAATCATGACTTGAAAGACGCAAAATGAAAATCGAACTCAGTTCGGTTTTAAAATACGGAAAATCACTCTTACACGCTAAACTAAGCTCTGTAGAGACAAATGCTTAAAATAAAAGTTGTAGATCTTTCAATTTTCTATAAATTCAATTATATACACTTTTGTCGTAAAATGCATACTAAGCCCGAAATCTTAAAAAAATCAATTTTTCACACGTTTTCATGAGAAAAAAAGAAAATCGCTAATTACCGCTAAACTAAGCGTTATACGAACAAATGTTTGAAATAAAAATTGTAGGATTTTAAATTCTCTACAACTTTTATAATAAAAACTTTTGCGCTAAAATGCATATTAAAGCCGTAATCTTAAAAAAACCATTTCGTTACGTGAAACAGGCTCACCGAGAATTTCAGCAAACATGGCGCCTACCCTATCTTGTAGAGCATAAAAAATTAAGTAACTAAGGCGATTTAAAAAAAAATCGTTAAACCAGTTTTTGAGAAAATCGCAAAAAAGTGAAAAATGACACGAATAAACTACTACTTCCGGTTGACCAATTTTGATGAAAACGTTCGTGTCGGTCCAGTAGTGGTATGTAACTTAAGTTTCAAGTTTGTACAATGTTCCGTTCTTGAGATATTTTGTATACACCACACTCACACACACAGACCAATCTCTGAAAACAGGTTTTTTGGGTTCAGGGGGTCTGAAAACATTACGGTCCGGTGAAAACTCAATTTCGAAAAATCGACATGAAAACAATACTTTCCTTCCTATATATTCATATAGGCAAGAGAAAGTAAAAAAAGGAAAGCAAAAGGAAAGATGATGTTGAGAATTAATATATATTTGGGAATTAATAACTTAGGATTGCCAATTTACTTTTCGGGATTTAACATTGTAATTAAGTTTTGAAACTGCTTTATTTTTATACATTTCACCAAAAATTTAACTTGCAAAACACATATTTTCTGTAAGTACTTACACTTTTAATTCATACAACGTAACCTACGAAATAACAAGTGTAAAAACTAAATTTTGTGGCGATGAGATGGGACATGAAAACTTCATGATATGTTTAATATTGTGATACTTATCGCTAAAGTCCGTTTCGAGATCTGGATAAAAGAAAAAATATATTAAAAACATTACTGTTTAACATTACAAATATTTATTACAACTAAAAATTACAATAATTAATAATCTATCTTAAATCTACAAGTAAATTATAATTATTAGAGTTAAATTGCGTATAATAGCCTATATAACAAACTAACTAATAACACTGAATAAACTTAACCAATTAACAAGAAATTTTTTCACTCAATGTAAACTAATTAATTACTCACAAACAATTAGTTATTCGACGCCCACAGTACAGGCCGGGTCTTTTATACTGAGAACGAAAGATTTAGGCGGGTCGATTTCTTGCTCGTGTATCCGTTCTACAACGTCCTATGTACTCATAGACTCCCTTTACGCTCTTTGCAGTGTTACAAGAAGTACACTGTTTATACGTGTTAGATTAAATAAAAGTTGTTTATTCTCTGTACTTTTCATTACTGATTTATTATTTATTGTATTTATTTACTGCTGTTGGATAATATAGTACTATATTTATATGTTATGAATAATCAATCTTTAAAAAATACTAACAATGTTAAAAAAATACTTTTTTTACTTTCTCTTGCCTATATGAATATATAGGAAGGAAAGTATTGTTTTTCATTTCGATTTTTCGAAATCGAGTTTTCACCGGATCTATACGTTTTCAGACCCCCTGAACCCAAAAAACATGTTTTTAGCGATTGGTCTGTGTGTGTGTGTGTGTGTGTGTGTGTGTGTATGTGTCTGTGTGTGTGTGTGAACAAAATATCTCAAGAACGGAACATCGTACGAACTTGAAACTTGAAACTTAAGTTACGTACCACTACCGGACTCGACACGAACATTTTCATCAAAATCGGTCAACCGGAAGTGGTAGTTTATTCGTGTAATTTTTCACTTTTTGCGATTTTCTCAAAAACTGGTCCCTACGATTTTTTTAAAAATCGCCCTGGTTTACTCAATTTTTTATTCTCTACAAGATAGGGTAGGCGTCATGTTTGCTGAAATTCTAGGTGAGGCTGTTTTCACGTAAAAACGTTGTTTTTTTTAAGATTACAGCTTAAATATGCATTTAGCGCAAAACTTTATATAATAAAAGTTGTAGAGAATTGAAAATTCTACAACTTTTATTTCACACAATTTTTTGTATAACGCTTAGTTTAGCGGAAATTTGCGATTTTCTGTTTTTTTCTCACGAAAATGTGTGAAAAATTGATTTTTTTAAGATTACAGCCTTAGTATGCATTTTACGACAAAAGTGTATATAATTTAATTTATAGAAAATTAAAAGATCTACAACTTTTATTTAAAGCATTTTTCTCTACAGAGCCTAGTTTAGAGAGAAAGAGTGATTTTCCGTATTTCTAAGCCAAACTGAGGTTGATTTTCATTTTGCATCATTCACTCATGATTAAAATAAGGTTATGTTTTTGAGGTTAGGTTTTTGTTTATTTCTAATATTTATTATTAATGTTAGGTTTATTGTTAATTATTTGCATCGGCAAGAGAAAGTTGTGTGAGTGTTTCACACCAGATTTTTTCGTGAAAACAGCCTCACCAAGAATTTCAGCAAACATGGCGCCTACCCTATCTTGTAGAGAATAACAAATTGAGTAAATGAGGCGATTTTATAAAAAAATCGTAGAACCAGTTTTTGAGAAAATCGCAAAAAAGTGAAAAATTATACGAATAAACTACTATTTCCGGTTGACCGATTTTGACGAAAATATTCCTGTCGGGTCCGATAGTGGTATGTAACGTAAGTTTCAGGTTTCAAGTTCGTACGAAGTTCCATTCGTGAGATATTCTATTCACACACACACACACACACACACACACACACACACACACACACACACACACACACACACACACACACACACACACACACACCACACACACACACACATACACCACACACATGCACACGCACACACACGCACGCGCACACACACACACACACACACACACACATACACGCACACACGCACGCGCACGCACGTACGCACGCACGCGCGCGCGCGCGCACACACACACCACACACACACACACACACACACACAGACCAATCGTTAAAAACATGTTTTTGGTTTCAGGGGGTCTGAAAACGTATAGATCCGGTGAAAACTCGATTTCTGAAAATCGACATAAAAACAATACTTTCCTTCCTATATAATCATATAGGCAAGAGAAAGTAAAAATAAAGAAAGATATAACCAATACAATAAAAAAGGTTTTTTAAAAAACACTTACATTGTTTATTTTTTTTTATAAATCGGACCTTACTTTCCGAATAACCCTCGTACATATTCTTAAACAGGCAATTTCAAATTTTAATAAAATATTTAAAAATAATCATTGTTAAAATACTTTCTTAAATAACTCATTGATTCCATTCTTTTATATTTAAAAGCTACAATAAAGCAAGTCAGAACGGTTTATTACTTTCTCTTGCCTATATGAATATATAGGAAGGAAAGTATTGTTTTCATGTCGATTTTTCGAAATCGAGTTTTCACCGGATCTATACGTTTTCAGACCCCCTGAACCCAAACAAACATGTTTTTAGCGATTGGTCTGTGTGTGTGAACTTGAATTTTAAGTTACATACCACTACCGGACCCGACACGAACATTTTCATCAAAATCGGTCAACCGGAAGTAGTAGTTTATTCGTATAATTTTTCACTTTTTTGCGATTTTCTCAAAAACTGGTCGTACGATTTTTTTAAAATCGCCTCATTCACTCAATTTTTTATTCTCTACAAGATAGGGTAAGCGCCATGTTTGCTGAAATTCTGGGTGAGGCTGTTTTTACGTAAAAACATAGTTTTTTTAAGATTACGGCTTTAATATGCAATTTAGAGCAAAAATGTATGTAATAAAAGTTGTAGAGAATTTAAAAACCTACAACTTTTATTTCAAACATTGTTTTTGTATAACGCTCAGTTTAGCAGTAATTAGCAATTTTCTGTTTTTTTCTCACGAAAACGTGAGAAAAATCGATTTTTTTAAGATTTCGTTCTTAGTATGCATTTTATAATAAAAGTGTGTATAATCGAAATTATAGAAAATTAAACGATCTGCATTTTTTATTTAAACGTTTTTCTTTACAGAGCCTAGTTTAGCGTGAAAGAGTGATTTTTCCGTATTTTTAAGCCAAACTGAGGTCGATTTTAATTTTGTGTATTTCACTAATGTTTTTTGAGGTTAGTTTGTGTGTTTATTTCTAATGTTTTATTACTAATGTTAGGTTTATTGTTAATTATTTGCATGGCAAGAGAAAGTTGTGTGAGTGTTTCATACCAGATTTTTTTTACTAGTAAAACAACAGATCGCCATCTATGAATACGAATAGATTTGTCTGAAACTTGAAAGATTTTATATATTGAGGTAAGCTGTGCAAAGGCAAACCCCTCACGTTTATTTTGCACCACCCTAACCTCATATAATCTATCCTTAACGACACCAAGGTATAGAAAGTTTCTACACGAGTAAAAGTTAGCGTGCTTTAAAAAAATCGATTGGCCTCTTACCTAGTGACACGGTAAAAACATTAACAAAAACCACATCTCTGGTATCTCAAAATATTAATTCAATATATTATTTTCTAATACGTAAATATCTGGTGTGAAACACTCACACAACTTTCTCTTGTCAATGCAAATATGACCAATATAACCTACATTTAATAATAAATCATTAGAAATAAACAAAAAACTAACCTCAATAAACGTAACCTTATTTTAATCATAAGGGAAAGATGCAAAATGAAAATCGAACTCAGTTTGGCTTAAAAATACGGAAAATAACTCTTTCACGCTAAACTAGACTCTGTAGAGAAAAATGTTTTAAATAAAAGTTGTAGATCTTTTTATTTCCTATAAAATTAATTATAGTCACTTTTGTCGTAAAATGCAGTCTAAGGCCGAAATCTTAAAAAATCGATTTTTCACACGTTTTTCGTGAGAAAAAATAGAAAATCGCTAATTACCGCTAAACTAAGCGTTATACAAAAAAATGTTTTAATCAAAAGTTGTAGGATTTTAAATTCTCTAAAACTTTTATTGTATAAATTTTTGCGCTATAATACATATTAAAGCCGTAATCTTAAAAAACACTTTCTTTACGTGAAAACAGCCTCACCAAGAATTTCAGCAAACATGGCGCCTACCCTATCTTGTAGAGAATAAAAAATTGAGTAAACCAGGTGATTTTTAAAAAAATCGTAGGACCAGTTTCTGAACAAATCGCAAAAAAGTTAAAAGTTCCACACATAATTTACTACTTCCGGTTGACCGATTTTGATGAAAATGTTTCAACTGTGTCGGGTCCGGTAGTGGTATGTAACTTAAGTTTCAAGTTTGTACGATGTTCCGTTCTTGAGAAATTTTGTACACACACACACACACACACACACACACACACAGAGTAATTGCTAAAAACATGTTTTTTGGGTTCAGGGGGTCTGAAAAAGTGTAGATACGGTGAAAATTCGATTTCTTAAAATCGACATGAAAACAATACGTTCCTTCCTATATATTCATATAGGCAAGAGAAAGTAAAAACACATATCATATAAAATATAAAACAAATACGGTCGAAGACGACGTTAATATTAATAAATTTGTTGTATACAACCATTCCACGCGCGATTATTCGGCTGTTCATTGTATACCTATTATATATTACTTTAATAATAATCTCGCGTATTCTCTCTTGTAAAGCATAAAAATGTAGTAAATGAGGTGATTTTTTTTAAAAATCGTAGGAGCTTTATGATTTTTGAGAAAATCACAAAAGGTGAGAAACCACTTGAATAAACTACTACTTCCGGTTGACCGATTTTTATTTAAATTTTTGTGTTGGTTCCGGTTGTGGTATCTAACTTAAGTTCCACGTTTCAGCTTCGTACTATGAATCGTTCTGTTATAGAGATATTTTTTCTACACACGTACAGGCACACAGGCCAATCACTAAATACATGTTTTTTTGGGTTCATGGGACCTAAAAACCTGTATATCCAGTGAAAAACCTTAATTTCGAAAAATTAACATGAAAATAATATGTTCCTTTTCTATTTATTGATATAGGACAAGAGAAAGTAAAAATTGAAATGAGACAATGTAAATCACGAAAAACAATTTTTACTTTCTCTTGCCTATATGAATATATAGGAAGGAAAGTATTGTTTTCATGTCGATTTTCGAAATCGAGTTTTCACCGGATCTACACGTTTTCCGACCCCCTGAAACCAAAAAAACATGTTTTTAGCGATTGGTCTGTATGTGTGTCTGTGTGTGTGTGTGTGAACAAAATATCTCAGAACGGAACATCGTACGAACTTGAAACTTATAACTTAAGTTACATACCACTACCGGACCCGACAAGAACGTTTTCATCAAAATCGGTTAACCGGAAGTAGTAGTTTATTCATGTCATTTTTCACTTTTTTGCAATTTTATCAAAAACTGGTCCTACGATTTTTTTTAAAATCACCTGGTTTACTAAATTTTTTATGATTTACAAGATAGGGTAGGCGCCATGTTTGCTGAAATTCTCGGTGAGGCGTTTATCACGTAAAGAATTTGTTTTTGTTAAATTACTGCGTTAATATACATTTTACCGCAAAAACGTATAATTTAATTTATAGAGAAATTAAAATCCTACAACTTTTATTTCAAACATTTTTTTGTATAACGCTTAGTTTAGCGGTAATTAGCAATTTTCTGTTTTTTTCACGAAAACGTGTAAAAAACTATTTTTTTTTAGATTTCGGCCTTAGTATGCATTTTATGATAAAAGTGTATATAATAAAATTTATAGGAAATTAAAAGATCAACAATTTTTATTTTAAGAATTTTTTTGTACAGATCCTAGTTTAGCGTAAAATAGTGATTTTCCGTATTTTTAAGCCAAACTGAGGTTGATTTTCATTTTGCGTCTTTCACTCATGATTAAAATTAGGTTATGTTGAGGTTAGGTTTTTGTTTATATCTAATGTTTTATAACTAATGTTAGGTTTATTGTTAATTATTTTCATTGGCAAGAGAAAGTTGTGTGAGTGTTTAATACCACCAGATTTTTTAATACATCTCTTTAAAGCTATCAGTTGCTAATCGTTGATAAAATAAAGTTTAGTAAACGGATTTTGCTTTTCTTAGTGAAGAAAGTCGATTACAGATCAGCTGTTGTAGAAGGCCTTGTTGTATATAATAAATATTCTCAATATTAACGATGCCTCTTTAATAAAGCGGAGCAAAACCAAATACTGTAATAAGAAAACATTTTTAAACTATGCATTGTATGGGATATTGCTCAAGTCGAAAACGACCCTAGCGGCGGTTTTGTAATTTATGGAGAATACTCCCTAGCCAGAAACGAGCCCCTATCCAAAACATTCACCCTATCTTAAACCGGGCTGCCTCTACTACAACGTACAATTTGAATAAACTGTAAACCCATACAACACATGCGCGCTTCCAACTCCAACATTCGCAAAACATGTTCGTCTTCATAGAACAACTAAACTATTCGAAAGTGTTAACAAACATTTGTTAGAATTAACAGTTGTTACTTTAATCGCATGTAAACATAATACTTGATATATTATAATATATAAGTAACATATGTTTTGTTAAAACGTTAAATTCGAGGATGCATAAATCATTAAAGTTGAGATTCAAACTAGAGCGTTTAAGATTAATTCATTATTGTAATTTTAAGCTCAGTGAATATGACTCAATTTATTGCACTTGAAACTAAACTAAACTTTACAAGATTTTAAACAAAAGGTTATATCAATTAGATTCCGTACCTCTAAAATAGAACTTCATTCACTACATCACAAATTTCTCTTCAATTAAAACTAATTTGTTCGTATTATTAAACAATTAATTCATCTTCATGAATTACTTACTTATAATATTACATATATGATAATGAACAGCCAAAACAAAACAAATTAAATATAAAACTCACCTCAGAGTAGTATTTTCATTCAAGATTTTTCGTCTCCCTCGGAGACATCATCAGGAATTTAAAAACACACTAATCACACAAAACATAAAACATTAAAACAATTATGGTCGAAGACCACGTCAATTATTTCCTACATCAATAACCATTCCGCGCGCGGTTATTCGCCCGAATGACGGAATAATCATTTGTACCTAGTTTTATTTCTTTTCGCGACTAAGTACAATTTGAAATAATTTATCGGTATCAAATTCTGTCTGGCTGTTCATTAAATTTATCTTTTTATTTTTAATTTTATAAATATAATATTTTTCCAACTGCCATAGTTTGTTACTATCGAAACATATTTCTAAAATTTCTAAATTATTTTCGTGACTGCTTATTTTATGCCCTTTCGTTAGCAGATGTTCTGCCACATTAGAATTTTTACATTCCTTTTTTAAATAAGCAGCAGAATGCCCAGAAAATCGTTTTTTAAACGATCTATTAGTTTTTCCGAAGTAACAAAAATTGCAGTCACTACAATTTATTTTATATATGCGCTGGCAATTATATTTGTCATATGATTTGTTATTGTATAATGTTGGTAGATACCTGGCTATTTTATTAAAAGGCTTATAAGCGATTTGGACATCTGTATTACGGAAAGCGTTGGACATTATATCGGTCATGTTATTCATATATTTTTGTGAACCAAACGACCTTTTCCTGGTGGAGTTTATGCTAGTTAACTGGGTTAGCTGTTTACGGGTGTTTTTATTTTTGTAATTTTTAAGAACTCTGCTGAATATTTCTACGTTATAATTATTATTTACTGCCATGGCTTTTAAATGTTCAATTTCAATATAAAATTTTTTTTTCATTACTACTATACATGAATGCTCTGTGGTTAAATTATAGAATATTCCTATTTTATGTTCCCATGGATGGTTAAAAAAACGATTGATTATAGTATCATTTGCTATAGTCTTCCTATAAACAGCCATTTCCACTCGGCCTCCTTCAATTTTAACAGTTATATCCAGGAAGTTAATCATATTATCCTGTTCCAATTCATAAAAATAAACTTATAATATTATCTCTTCACTAGATTGTATTTACTTTTTACAAACAATTAAACCTCGTCATGTTCTTATTACTTTATACGTGATGCCCGTGGGTGCAATCGTGAGCTTAATAACCATCAAAGAACCTTTTGATTTTACCAATTTTACTTGACATTTCATATTTTCTGAAATACAAATTTGTACCAAAGAGGTAATAACTGTTAACTCCAATTTTGACAAAATTGAGTTAAAACTGCCTTTAAAATCAGAAAGAAATTCTCTAATGCTTCAATTTTGTAGTTGATGTGCAAGATTTTTTGTAAAATCGTTTTTGAATGTGTTTTAATGATAGTCACGTAAATGTTGCTTGAATTTGGTCTTTTATTCGTCTGTTACTAAACAGTAGGCTACTGGTAAATTTTGATTTTTTTTCAAACGTGTATAAAATGCTGCTTCTTTACAAAAGTAGTGTTAGCACTAGATATTTCACTTACGTTTTTTCAACTTATTGTACATTGGAGTTAACACTAATGTAGAACAAAAAAGAGTGACAAAACAAAAGTCGTTAAGGTTTTTAGTCCTGTTTGAGTGGGAAATGGTATAGAAGTTGACAAAGTTATGAAATAATCAATTTGAAGACAAGAATCATTTTCTGTAGAAACAGTGTGTAAATTTCAAGTTTCTAACACTTACTGAATTTTTGTTACAATAATGAAAAGAATATAATACTGCTACTTATTAGCTCTCATGAAAAATCACCAATATGGAGTTAACACCTTTTACTTCTCAGGTACAGATAAATTTTTCGATTTTTGAACATCGAGTTTTCACCGGATCTACACGTTTTCAAACCCCATGAACCCAAAAAAACATGTTCTTAGCGAATGGTCTGTGTGTGTGTGTGAAGAGAATATATCAAAAACGGAACATCGTACGAACTTTTGAACTTAGGTTAGATACCACTAAAGGACCCGACACAAACATTTTCATCAAAATCTGTCAACCGGAAGTAGTAGTTTATTCGTGTAATTTTTCACTTTTTAAGATTTTCTCAAAAACGGCTTCTACGAGTTTTTTTTTTAAATCGCCTTATTTACTAAATTTTTTATGCTCTACAAGATAGGGTAGACGCCATGTCTGCTGAAATTCTTGGGGAGGTTGTTTTCTCGTAAAAAAAGGTTTTATTAAGATTGCGGCTTTAACATGCATTTTAGAGCAAAATGTATATAATAAAAGTTGTAGAGAATTTTAAACCTTCAACCATTCAAACCGTTCCAACATTTTTTTGCATAACGCTTAGTTTAGCGGTAATTAGCGATTTTATGTTTTTTTCTCACAAAAACGTGTAAAAATATCGATTTTTTTTAAAGATTTCAGCCTTAGCATGAATTTTACGACAAAAGTGAAATAAAAAATTATAGAAAATCTATAAAATTTATAGAAAATTATAAATCTACTTTTGTTGTGTGACAAAAGTGTATGTAATCAAATTTATTGAAAATTAAAAGATCTACAACTTTTGTTTTAAGCATTTTCTCTACTGAGTCTAATTTAGCGTGAAAGAGTGATTTTCCGTATTTTTAAGCCAAACTGAGGTTGATTTTCCATTTTGCGTCTTTGACTTATGATTAGAATTAGGTTATGTTTATTGAGGTTAGTTTTTGTTTATTTCTAATGTTTTATTACTAATGAATTGTTATATTGTTAATTATTTGCATTGGCAAGAGAAAGTTGTGAGAGTGTTTCACACCAGATTTTATTAATTTATTTTCGTAACTGCGACACTTTTGTCATCTAATTCGGTTATGTGAATATAAAGTTAAACAGTATCTATGTATTCACAATATTTTTTTGTTAAAGTAGAAAATACACTGACAAAAAACTTATTGAAATCTGGAATAGAAAATATTAGGATGACAACAAACGCTTTGATATTGTATGCATCCGTATCTCTTCTCTATACATACAGCCAGGAGCCATTTCAATTTTATTACTTTTAAGTTTCCTTACAGCTTAGTAAATATTGGTACCTTCTTGCAAAAAGCATGAATAAAATTTACAGGAATAAAAACGTTCTAAAAATCTAAATGATTTTCAAGCGATTTTAAATAACAAATCTGGTGTAAAAAATACTCATACGTCTTTATTTTTCCAATGTACATAATGCTCAATATAACGGCTATAACTATTATAATATATAATTATTATAACTATATAATGGCTGTCTCATGATTTCTGGTGACGCTCCAATGCGTGAATTTATAGTTAGAATTTAAATTAACCTGTAATGGCTCTCTCATGATTTCTTGTGATGCTCCAATGCGTGAATTTATAGTTAGAATTTAAATTAACCTGTAATGGCTATCTCATGATTTCTGATGATGCTCCAATGCGTGAATTTATAGTTAGAACTTAAATTAACCTGTAATGGCTATCTCATGATTTCTGGTGATGCTTTAATGCGTGAATTTGTAGTTAGAATTTAAATGAACCGGTAATGGCTATCTCATGATTTCTGGTGATGCTCCAATGCTTGAATTTATAGTTAGAATTTAAATTAACCTGTAATGGCTATCTCATGATTTCTGATGATGCTCCAATGCGTGAATTTATAGTTAGAACTTAAATTAACCTGTAATGGCTATCTCATGATTTCTGGTGATGCTTTAATGCGTGAATTTGTAGTTAGAATTTAAATGAACCTGTAATGGCTATCTCATGATTTCTGGTGATGCTCCAATGCGTGAATTTATAGTTAGAATTTAAATTAACCTGTAATGGCTATCTCATGATTTCTGGTGATGCTCCAATGCGTGAATTTATAGTTAGAATTTAAATGAACCTGTAATGGCTATCTCATGATTTCTGGTGATGCTCCAATGCGTGAATTTATAGTTAGAATTTAAATTAACCTGTAATGGCTATCTCATGATTTCTGGTGATGCTCCAATGCGTGAATTTGTAGTTAGAATTTAAATTAACCTGTAATGGCTATCTCATGATTTCTGGTGATGTTCCAATGCGTGAATTTATAGCTAGAATTTAAATTAACCTGTAATGGCTATCTCATGATTTCTGGTGATGCTCCAATGCGTGAATTTGTAGTTAGAATTTAAATTAACCTGTAATGGCTATCTCATGATTTCTGGTGATGCTCCAATGCGTGAATTTATAGTTAGAATTTAAATTAACCTATAATGGCTATCTCATGATTTCTGATGATGCTCCAATGCGTGAATTTATAGTTAGAACTTAAATTAACCTGTAATGGCTATCTCATGATTTCTGGTGATGCTCCAATGCGTGAATTTGTAGTTAGAATTTAAATGAACCTGTAATGGCTATCTCATGATTTCTGGTGATGCTCCAATGCGTGAATTTATAGTTAGAATTTAAATTAACCTGTAATGGCTATCTCATGATTTCTGGTGATGCTCCAATGCGTGAATTTATAGTTAGAATTTAAATTAACCTATAATGGCTATCTCATGATTTCTGATGATGCTCCAATGCGTGAATTTATAGTTAGAACTTAAATTAACCTGTAATGGCTATCTCATGATTTCTGGTGATGCTCCAATGCGTGAATTTGTAGTTAGAATTTAAATGAACCTGTAATGGCTATCTCATGATTTCTGGTGATGCTCCAATGCGTGAATTTATAGTTAGAATTTAAATTAACCTGTAATGGCTATCTCATGATTTCTGGTGATGCTCCAATGCGTGAATTTATAGTTAGAATTTAAATTAACCTGTAATGGCTATCTCATGATATCTGGTGATGCTATATAGTTAGAATTTATAGTTACAGACTACATTATTCCTTATCTCTCTACATCTCATTTTCGGGTAGGCCAAGTGAATATAAAATTCCACAAGACGCTAAATTAGCTCTAGGAGGCCACGCGTACAGCCCATTGTGCAGGATAAGGTTCCCGCAAGATCTTTCCTCAATTGATTTTCGTCTCCAATCAGGGACAAATGCACCAACGCGCTTCCACATTTTGAGAATGATATCTTAAGCTTACCGATTTTTAGAGTTGTAGGGTACCAGCCATTTGTATTATCAATAGTTTTTAAATACATTACGTACATTCATATATTTACTTTTTCTTACCTACTATATGAATATATCGTCGCTGGACTGAAAAAAACATCCTATGTGTCAGTATTGGCCAATTTAGGGTTTTTATGTATTCTGAAACGAATATTTATATTTGTTGGCCTGTAAATTCTCCTATGTGCATAAAAATACCGAAATGTATTTCATTTATAATCACAATATTCCTATGTAAGGAGTAGAGGCGGTTTTTCCACCCCCTGTAAAAATTTACCGTTTATCACATAGGAGGTTTTTTCAGTCCAGCGACGATATACGAAGAAAGTATTGTTTTCATGTTGATTTTAAGAAATCGAGTTTTCACCGGATATACACGTTTTCAGACGCACTGAACCCAAAAAAAACATGTTTTTAGCTTTTTTTTTTTTTTGGTGTGTTTTTAGCGATTGGTGTGTGTGTGTGGGTGTGTGAACAAAAATATTAACAGTATATTTATTTATATTAATAGTATTATATTATATTAATAGTAATAGTGGAACATCGTACAAAGCTGAAACTTGGAATTTAAGTTAGATACTACTAAAGGACCCGACACGAACATTTTTATCAAAATCGGTCAACCGGAAGTAGTAGTTAATTCGTGTCATTTTTCATTTTTTTGCAATTTTCTCAAAAACGGCTCCTACAATTTAAAATCGCTCATTTGCGATATTTTTTTTATGTTCTACAAGATAGGGTAAGCGCGATACTGCTGAAATTTTTGGAGAGGCTGTCTCTCGTAGAAAAAAAAATGTTTTTTTTAAGATTGCGGTCTTATTAGCCTATGCATTTTAGCGAAAAAGTGTATATAATAAACGTTGTAGACAATTTAAAAGTCTACAGCTTCATACATTTTTCATACATATATTTTTCATAGTTCATACATTTTTTTTATAACCCTAAGTTTACCGGTAATTATTGTTTATCTGATTTTTTTTCATGAAAATCTGTAAAAAAATTGATTTTTAAGATTTCGACTTTAGTGTGCATTTTATGATAAACGTGTACATAATAAGATTTATAGAAAATTAAAAGATCTACAACTTTTGTTTTAAGCAGTTTTCTCTACAGAACCTAGTTTAGCGTCAAAAATTGATTTTCCATATTATTAAGCCGAAATAAGGTTGATTTCCATTTTGCGTAATTCACTCATGAATAAAATAAGGTTATGTTTTTTGAGGTTAGTGTTTTTGTTTTTATCTAATGTTTTATTACTAATGTTAAGTTGTATTGTTCATTATTTGCATTGGTAAGAGAAAGCCGTGTGAGTGTTTCACACCAGATTTTCGATATTACATAGCTATATTTTTGAAGAAAATATAGAACTACAAATTATGTAATGTATTGCTTTACGGCAAACACCCCATTTTTACCTCCTTAACGGCAAGTGAGCGTGATGAAAATATTTCAATTTTCTTACGTAACAGAATTTAGCAAAAAATGCCGAATTCTAGATCTCTCGAATTCTAGGTTAATTAATTAGTGGCTATGATAAGTGAGTGAATGTTTTCATCAGTCAGTCAGTAGACATTTAATTTATAGACAATTAAAATTTCTAAGACAAGTCTTGTTTTTTTGTAGGTAGTGCTGAATTTATTTTAGGTTTATTTCGTTCTGTTGTTTTCGTTGCATGTTTGTTGTTGTTTCTTTTTTTTGTTATTTAAATAACAAGCATGCTCTACATTCCGAAAGTTTAACCTGACGTGTGCCTCTTTTATCTTTCTCTAGTCTTCTCTTGTTGCGAAGTAAAAGCCATGTACACGTAGGTCAACGTGTTGTAGCATTTTATTTTTCTTGGTTTACACTACTTTGTAATCTAAAAAGTAATAATAACAGTATAAAAAACATTGCAAGGCAAGGCCCCACTACCTCTCCTGAAAATCTTTAAATGCATTTATAATGTACTGGCTTTTTATTTCGATTCTAATTCGTTTTAGTTTTACTCATAAGATAAAAGTTGATTATTTATCTCCGTATTACAAATGTACATAATTTTATTACTTTCTCTTGCCTATATGAATATATAGGAAGGAAAGTATTGTTTTCATGTCGATTTTAAGAAATCGAATTTTCACCGGATCTATACGTTTTCAGACCCCCTGAACCCAAAAAGCATGTTTTTAGCGGTTGATCTGTGTATGTGTGTGTGTGTGTGTATGTGCGCGCGCGCGCGTGCGTGTGAACAGAATATCTCAAGAACGGAACATCGTACGAACTTGAAACTTGAAACTTAAGTTACATACCACTACCGGACCCGACACGAACATTTTCATCAAAATCGGTCAACCGGAAGTAGTAGTTTATTCGTGTAATTTTTCACTTTTTTCCGATTTTCTCAAAAACTGGTCCTACGATTTTTTTAAAAAATCGCCTGGTTTACTTAATTTTTTATACTCCACAAGATAGAGTAAACGCCATGTTTGCTAAAATTCTCGGTGAGGCTGTTTTCACGTAAAGAAATTGTTTTTTTAAGATTACGCTTTAATATGCATTTTAGCGCCAAAATTATTATATAATAAAAAATGTAGAGAATTTAAAATCCTACAACTTTTAATTTCAACATTATTCTGTATAACGCTTAGTTTAGCAGTAATCAGCCATTTTCTGTTTTTTTCTCACTACAACGTTTGAAAAATCGTTTTTTTTAAGAATTCAGCATTAGTATGCATTTTAAGACAAAAATGTATATGATAAAATTTATAGGAAATTAAAAGATCTACGACTTTTATTTAGAGAATTTTCTCTACAGAGCCTAGTTTAGCGTGAAAGAGTGATTTTCCGTATTTCAAAGCCAAACAGAGGTTGATTTTCATTTTGCGAGTTTTTTCCATGATTAAAATAAGGTTATGTTTTTGAGGTTAGTTTTTTCTTTATTTCTAATATTGTATTACTAATGTTAGGTTATATTGGTCATTATTTGCATTGGCAAGAGAAAGTCGTGTGAGTATTTCACACCAGATTTTTGTCATACTATTTATATATTATTTGTGAATAATTTCAGATTTTGATGATTCAATTAAAGAGAGGCACGCTACTGATGTAGACTGATGTTCTGATTACTACCAGTTGAATTCTAGCCTGAGGCTTCCCATGTCGTATTCCCAGTGGAATTGTAATTCGGTACGAGAATTCACATAGCAAGAGTGATTTTATATTTTGTTTACTATGTGCTTTGTCTGAACGAAGAGATGATAGTAAAAGATGGCGTTTGGAATAGTGACGGAGTAGCTTCATTAACTCTATGCTAGTCTCTTGGGAAATCTGACTCAAACACAAACTATTGTGTAATCGCTTTCTCATTTGTGACGGCACAGATAAATGACAGGCAATTGTCTTGATTTTAGTTAAGTTAATCACTCTACTGTTCCAAACACTACTTCAAATAATACAAAACTCAGTTGTGGTTATGTTTCATTTTTACTTTCTTTTCCCTAATGAATATATACGTAGGAAGGAAAGTATTGTTTTCATGTCGATTTTTTGAAATCGAGTTTTCACCGGATCTACACGTTTTCAGACCCCCTGAACCCATAAAAATATGTTTTTTAGCGATTGGTCTGTGTGTGGGTGAATAGAATATCTCTAGAACGGAACATCGTACGAATTTAAAACTTGAAACTTAAGCTACATACCACTACCAGACCCGACACGAACATTTTTATCAAAATCGGTTAACCGGAAGTAGTAGTTTATTCGTGTAATTTTTCACTTTTTTGCGATTTTCTCAAAAACTGGTCCTTCGATTTTTTTTTAAATCACATCATTTACTTAATTTTTTATGCTCTACAAGATAAAGTAGGTGCCATGTTTGCTGAAATTCTTGATGAGGCTGTTTTAACGTAAAATTTTTTTTTTTTTAAGATAGCGGCTTTATTATACCGCAAAAATGTATATAATTAAAGTTGTAGAGAATTTAAATTCCTACAACTTTTATTTCAAACATTTTTTTTGTATAACGTTTAGTTTAGCGGTAATTAGCAATTTTCTGTTTTCTTCTCACGAAAACGTGTGAAAAACCTAGTTTTTTAAGATTTCGGCCTTGGTATGCATTTTACGACAAAAGTGTATTTAATAAAATTTATAGGAAATTTAAAGATCTACAACTTTTATTTAAAGCATTTTTTCGTAAAGTGTCTAGTTTAGCGTGGAAGAGCGAGTTTCCGTATTTTTAAGCCAAACTGAAGTTGATTTTCATTTTGCGTCTTTCATATGTGATTAAAATTAGTTTATATTTATTGAGGTTAGTTTTTTGTTTATTTCTAATGTTTTATTACTAATGTTAGTATTATTTTTAATTATTTGCATTGGTAAGAGAAAGTTGTGTGAGTGTTTCACAAGAGATTTTTGTCATTGCCTTCTTCTTTCTCTTATCTAAAACATGACTTGATGAATTGTTGAGATGATGAAATAATTTTTTTTACCAGAATTTTATTTGAACTTTACGTTTCATGAACCGCTGAAACCAAAAGTTGATATGCTGCAGGAAATCAATTGGATGTTTGTGCTTTGTGTAGATGTATTTTCCGTCCTAGAACAAAAATTATACCGATTTTGCTGTGTCACACCTCATAAAGAGGAAGCGTTAAAAATGGTGGACAAAACATAAACAAAACATAAATACTAAAAAAACACAAGATGTTTGAAAGATGGTTGTTTCATAAAGCACAAAACAAATTAGCGCCAAAAATAATTTAATAATATTAAGAAATATATTATAAAAAAAATTTAAAAAGAAATTAAACATAAAAAATAAATTGTTTCAGTGGATGGCTCGTAAAGAATATTCTGAAGATATTTACAAAAATAGTTTACTCATAAAAATACCAACGGATTTTTTTAAACTATCTTAAATTTAAGCCTTAAAAACTGACTTTACAATCATAAAGTGGACTAGATCCACAATAAGAAAACTAAAAAAAATTAATATTAGTGAAACAAATATTTTTAAAATTTAAAAAAAAATTAAATATGTAAGTTAACTTTTTTTTATATGCCATATTACTTATATCATTCAAGTTAAAAAAAAGTGAGTTAAATTTTCATATACCTTTTACTTAATTCATACAAAATAAATAAAAAGAAATGACGTTGCACCCAAAAAAATAACGAACAATTTCACATTAGAAACTCAAAGAAAAATAATATTACATTACTAAATCAAAAAAATCGTCAAATAAATTTGGTTCAAAAATAATTCTTTGAATTAGTTTAAAAATAATTTTAATGGGAGAAGCCCTTTTAAATCCAAAAAAAAATGGTGACATCTAAAAGGTAGTAGTCATCCATATAATATTATTAAAGTACATTACCAAAAATGAATCGTCCTCCAAAATCCTTCCCTTATAATTAAGCCAAAATAATTTAACGCCAATCCATCATCGACATTAGTTGTAAAATGTTAGAGAAATCCGTAGACAAAAAACTCTGGTGTGAAACACTCACACAACTTTCTCTTGTCAATGCAAATAGTTAACAATAAAACATCCATTATTTATAAAACATTAGAAATAAACAAAAAACTAACCTCAATAAACATAACCTTATTTTAATCATGAGTGAAAGACGCAAAATGAAAATCGACCTGTTTGGCTTAAAAATTAGGAAAATCACTCTTTCACGCTCAACTAGGCTCTGTAGAGAAAAATGCCTTAATTAAAAGTTGTAGATCTTTTAATTTTCTATAAATTTAATTATAACACTTTTGTCGTAAAATGCATTTTAAGGCCGAAATCTTACAAAAATCGATTTTTCACACGTTTTCGTGAGAAAAAATCAGAAAATCGCTAATTACTGCTAAACAAAGCGTTATACAAAAAAATGTTTGAAATAAAAGTTGTAGGATTTTCAATTCTCTACACCTTTTATTATATAAATTTTTGCGCTTAATTTCATATTAAAGCCGTAATCTTAAAAAAACTTTGTTTTTACGTGAAAACAGCCTCACCCAGAATTTCAGCAAACATGACGCCTACCCTATCTTGTAGAACATAAAAAAGTTAGTAAACCAGGCGATTTAAAAAAAAATCGTAGGACCAGTTTTTGAGAAAATCGCAAAAAAGTGAAAAACTACACGAATAAACTACTACTTCCGGTTGACCGATTTTGATTAAAATGTTCATGTCGGGTCCGGTAGTGGTGTGTAACTTAAGTTTCAAGTGTCAAGGTCGTACGATGTTCCGTTCTTGAGATATTCTGTTCACACACACACAGACCAATCGCTAAAAACATGTTTTTTGGGCAGGGGGTCTGAAAACATATAGATCCGGTGAAACCTTGATTTCGAAAATTCGACATGAAAACAATACTTTCCTTCCTATATATTCATATAGGCAAGAGAAAGTAAAAAATTATTAAAAGCGTATTCAGTTTTGAGGTATCAGTACCAATTAGATTTTCTATATTTTTATTGAAGTTTGTGAAATTTTATAAATCCATATTTTGCAAACAATCCTAGGACCCAATTCCAGAACTCAATCCTAGAACCCTGAATACAGGGAGAACGGCGCATAGAAAACATAAGAATAAAAGCAGAATACATAAAAGTAAAAATTTCAACCAACGGAAAGAGAGATAAGATAAGGAACAGATTAAACTTAGAATAACATAAAAACAAATTCCATTCAAATTTACAATAGAAAAGTACAATTTAATTTAAAACCAGACAAATGAAATAATAATTGATGACTATCCGAACCAAATGTAACATAGGGTGTTACAGCTGAATCTTAAAATCAGTCCCCAATAAACACCTGAGGGTGTTTTAATACTCTCCACGAACTTTCAATAAGGGTACTTTTTGTCGTGTTAATAGTTCTTCAAAAACATTTTTTATCCTTTGGCTCCTACTGCCTAAAGGTACGGCGGCGAGCGCTTCCTTCTGTGTATTCTGTTCACTGTACTACCAATGTACTAGATTGGTTAATTTAATTTTTGTCAAATTGATTGGTATCAATTTCAACTTATATCCATTTCCTACATAGTGGGGGTAATTTTTACTTAGTTTTTGCGCCAGTAAGAGCACAAACGTCAATTTACTAAGTTCTGGAAGAGCTAAATGGCTGAAATTCGGTGGAGATATTACCTGAAGTGGACCTAAAAAAATTTACTTTATAGTGATGACAAAAATCTATCAGTAAGGAGTTGAAAACAATTTACAACTTTAAACCTATATTTTTTGTGTGGGCTATTAAGTTCCAAATGAGGTAGATTGCTAAAACTCGGTGAACGTGTCCAATATACGTTTCAGATTTTTACTTTCTCTTGCCTATATGAATATATAGGAAGGAAAGTATTGTTTTCATGTCGATTTTTAGAAATCGAGTTTTCACCGGATCTATACGTTTTCAGACCCCCTGAACCCAAAAAACATGTTCTTAGCGATTGGTCTGTGTGTGCGTGCGTGTGTGCGTGTGCGCGTGTGTGTGTGTGTGTGTGTGTGTGTGTCTGTGAACAGAATATCTCAAGAACGGAACATCGTACGAACTTGAAACTTGAAACTTAAGTTACATACCACTACCGGACGCGACACGAACATTTTCATCAAAATCGGTCAACCGGAAGTAGTAGTTTATTCGTATAATTTTTCAGTTTTTTGCGATTTTCTCAAAAACTGGTCCTACGATTTTTTTTAAAATCGCCTATTTTACTCAATTTTTTATTCTCTACAAGATAGGGTAGGCGCCATGTTTGCTGAAATTCTCGGTGAGGCTGTTTTCACGTAAAAACGTTGTTTTTTTAAGATTACGGCTTTAATATAAATTTTAGCGCAAAAACTTATATAATAAAAGTTGTAGAGAATTTAAAAACCTACAACTTCTGTTTCAAACATTTTTTTGTATGACGCTTAATTTAGCAGTAATTAGCGATTTTCTGATTTTTTCTCACGAAAACGTGTGAAAAATCGATTTTTTTAAGATTTTGGCCTTTGTATGCATTTTACGACAAAAGTGTATATAACAAAATTTATAGGAAATTTAATGATCTACAACTTTTATTTAACGTATTTTTCTCTACAGAGCCTAGTTTAGCGTGAAATAGTGATTTTCCGTATTTTTAAGCCAGACTGAGGTTGATTTTCATTTTGAGTGTTTCACTCATGATTAAAATAAGGTTATGTTTATTGAGGTTAGTTTTTTGTTTATTTCTAATATTTTATTACTAATGTTAAATTATATTGTAAATTATTTGCATTGGCAAGAGAAAGTTGTGTGAGTGTTTCACACCAGATTTTTTTTAAATCGGTTAATCTTATTATTTATTATTTACAACCTTAATTTCAAATGTATTGAAATAAGCAAAACTAGGTGAACCTCTGCGGGAAAACCCGCACAGAAGTGTAAATTTGTTTTTATAGAACGTCTCCTGCCTCTTGGTCTTACCCCTATTGGACGACTATCCATTAACAAGCGCTAATAATTTAACACCCTACCTGCTTGTTTTGGGCAAATACATTAACAATTTTAAAATACCAGAAATAATGAAATAATAGCTAATTTAAAGAAAAAATTATATACATCAAAACAATACTGAAAAACTTTATTATTACATATAAAATAAATAATATGCACAAAAAATTAAAATCATTGAGATATCACATTTGTCATAAGGCCGTAAATGTATAGAAAAATATAAATGTTAATAAAATTATGCAGCACCATCCACAAAATGTTATAAAGTTTGCTGTTATAATTTGTTCCCCTACATTTCTGTGTCTTTAAAAATGTTACCAAAAATAATGCAAGTTATAAGGGTAGGTATAACACCTCGAGAAGATTATTATGCAAATTACTACTGAAGATGCAAAATAACCTAGGATTGAGGGTTAGCTTATGGTTAATAACATAGGACTCAAAGGGTTAACGATTTTGATTAAACTTGCATAATTTACCGAATTTTCCAGGCTAATTAAGATAGCATTAGTGGTGTATCTCAGAAAATTCGTGGCAGGATTCTTCTCTGGTCAAAAAATAATTTTTTCAAATTTGTAGACCTACCCGGATATTTTAATTATACTAATAAATTCAACAAATTTAAAATAAAATTTGTTAGAAGCTGTATTTTTTACTTTCTCTTGCCTATATGATTATATAGGAAGGAAAGTATTGTTTTCATGTCGATTTTAAGAAATCGAGTTTTCACCGGATCTATACGTTTTCAGACCCCCTGAATCCAAAAGACATGTTTTTAGCGATTGTCTGTGTGTGTGTCTGTGAGTGTGTGTGTGTCTGTGAGTGTGTGTGTGTCTCTCTGTGTGTGTGTGTGTGTGTGTGTGTGTGTGTGTGTGTGTGTGTGTGTGTGTGTATGTGTGTGCATGCGCGCGTGCGTGCGTGCGTGCGTGCGTGCGTGCGTGCGCGTGTGTGTGTGTGTGTGTGTGTATACAAAATATCTCAAGAACGGAACATCGTACAAACTTGAAACGTGACATTTAAGTTACATACAACTACCGGACCCGACACGAACATTTTCCTCAAAATCGGTCAACCGGAAGTGGGAGTTTATTCGTGTAATTTTTCACTTTTTGCAATTATCTCAAAAACTGGTCCTACGATTTTTTTTAAAATTGCCTGGTTTACTCAATTATTTATTCTCTACAAGATAGGGTAGGCGTCATGTTTGCTGAAATCCTGCGTGAGGCTGTTTTCACGTAAAAACAAAGTTTTTTTAAGATTACGGCTTTAATATGCATTTTAGCGCACAAATTTATATAATAAAAGTTGTAGAGAATTTAAAAACCTACAACTTTTATTTCTAACATTTTTTTGTATAACGCTTAGTTTAGCGGAAATTTGCGATTTTCTGTTTTTTTCTCACGAAAACGTGAGAAAAATCGATTTTTTTAACGTTTCGGCCTTAGTATGCATTTTACGACAAAAGTGTATATAATTAAATTTATAGAAAATTAAAAGATCTACAACTTTTATTTTGAGCATTTTTCTCTACAGAGCCTAGTTTAGAGAGAAAAAGTGATTTTCCGTATTTCTAAGCCAAACTGAGTATGATTTTCATTTTGCGTCTTTCACTCATGATTAAAATAAGGTTATGTTTTTGAGGTTAGTTTCTTTGGTTATTTCTAATGTTTTATAACTAATGTTAGGTTTATTGTTAACTATTTGCACTGGCAAGAGAAAGTTGTGTGAGTGTTTCACACCAGATTTTTTATAACTGTTTTATACGAGGGTTATTTGGAAAGTAAGTTCCGATTTCTAAAAAAAAGTAAACAGTGTAAGATTTTTTCAAAAAACGTTTTTTATTGTTTTGTTACATCTTTCTTTATTTTTCCACATAGTTTCCATTTTTACTTAAACATTTATCATAACGTTCAACAAGCTTTTGTATGCCTGTATAATAGAAGTTCGCCGCCGGTGAGGATAACCAGTCTTGAACAGCTTCTTTCACGTCGTCATCTGTGCCGAACCACTTGCCACCGAAAAACTCCTTTAGGTAGCGGAACAAGGGAAAATCACTTGGTGCAAAGTCTAGACTATACGGCGGGTGGTCAACCTGTTCGCATCCAAATGATTCGATCAGATTTTGCTTTCGAATGCAAAATGGGGCCTGGCATTCCCAACGTGAACACAATTTGTGAAATTGCAAATTTTCAGACACAATTTTGTACAAAGTTATTCTGCTCACATTCAGAAACTCCAATGATAAACTTGAAACAGTGAATCGCCGGTCTTCACGAATCTTTTCTTCCACGGCATTAACCAAATCTTCTTTCACCACTGATGGTCGGCGTGATCGCGGTTCATCATGGACATAGTCCCGTCCATTCTTAAAATTTCTCACCCACTTACGCACTTTGCTATCACTCATCGCATTGAGGCCATCTCTCTTTTTTTTAACGAAAATGTGTAAAAAGAATGATTTTTTAATAATTCGGCCTTAGTATGCATTTTACGACAAAATTGTATATAATTAAATTTATAGAAAATTTAAAGAGCTAGAACTTTTATTTTGAGCATTTTGCTCTACAGAGCCTAGTTTAGCGTGAAACAATGATTTTCTGTATTTTAAAGCCTAACTGAGGTTGGTTTTCATTTTGCATCATTCACTCATGATTAAAATAAGGTTATGTTTTTTGAGGTTAGTTTTTTTTTGTTTATTTCTAATATTTTATTACTAATGTTAGGTTATATTGGTCATTATTTACATTGACAAGAGAAAGTCGTGCAATTGTTTAACATCAGATTTTTTATTCTTATGTTTGCATTACCAGCTCGTATGTAACTACGACCTACCTAATTATTTAATATACCTGTACGTAACTTCATTCTACCTAACCTTAGTATCAAACATCTATATTTCTCTGTGTTTTTCCGAAAAGGTATGTTTTTAAATTTTAATGTACTTTTTTCTCAGCTCCTAATAAAGCTACTTGCATGAAGTTTTTTGGGGTTACTTATTTCCCACCAACTTAGATTTCATGTGCAGTTTTCAAAACTTTTGTGAAAAATTTAGTGGAGAAATAAGAGATTTTTCTAAAAATAATGTAAAAATAATACTTAATGTCGAAACAAAAAACCCTGCACATAAAATATGTGCCAAAGACTGATTTTTACTATAAAAATCTGGTGTGAAACACTCACACAACTTTCTCTTGCCAATGCAAATAATTAACAATAAACCTAACATTAGTAATAAAACATTAGAAATAAACAAAACACCAACCTCAATAAACATAACCTTAATTAAATCATGAGTGAAAGACGCAAAATGAAAATCGAACTCAGTTTAGCTTAAAAATACGGAAAATCACTCATTCACGCTAAAATAGGCTCTGTAGAGAAAAATGCTTAAAATAAAAGTTGTAGATCTTTTTATTTCCTATAACATTATTTATACACTTTTGTCGTACAATGCATTCTAAGACCGAAATCGTAAAAAAATCGATTTTTCACACGTTTTCGTGAGAAAAAAACCGCTAATCACTGCTAAACTAAGCGTTATAAAAAATAATGTTTGAAATAAAAGTTGTAGAATTTTAAATTCTCTACAACTTTTATTAATTAAAGTTTTGCGCTAAAATGCATATTAAAGCCGTAATCTTAAAAAAACAATTTCTTTACGTGAAAACACCCTTACGGAGAATTTTAGCAAATGGCGTCTACCCTATCTTGTAGAGAATAAAAAATTGAGTAAACCGGACGATTTTTAAAAAAATCGTAGGACCTGGTTTTGAGAAAAACGCAAAAAAGTGAAAAATTATACGAATAAGCTACAACTTCCAGTCGACCGATTTTGATGAAAATGTTCGTGTCGTGTCCGGTAGTGGTATGTAACTTAAGTTTCAAGTTCCAAGTTCGTACGTTGTTCCGTTCTTGAGATATTCTGTTCACACACACACACACACTCACACACACACTCACACACACACACACACGCACATATATATACACACAGACACACAGACCAATCGCTAAAAACATGTTTTTTGGGTTCAGGGGGCCTGAAAACGTGTAGATCCGGTGAAGAGTGTATTTGTTAAAATCGTCATGAAAACAATACTTTCCTTCCTATATATTCATATAGGCAAGAGAAAGTAAAAAACTATGTCTTATTATGTATGGTTCCTGAGAAAAATGGTACAAATGTTACCATTGAATAAGATAGAAATCGAAGGTCTCTTTAAATCAATTACGTCGAGTGTAAAGAATCCCCAACATTTGCGGTACACAAATGAATAATAAAATAATTTACACACAAATTAACTTTTTCGAGCTCATGACTTCGGCAAAACATGAAGAGTTAGGTTGAAAACAATTCTGCAATAGTTTAGAAATCAAAAATTCTACTACTTTCTAAAGTTATACAGTACTATAGATGGTTGCGCAAGAAATTAAAAATAACTATTCTGTTCAATGAAACAAAGTAAATTTCATCTCCTTAAAATCAATCATTTCTTTTAATTTCTTTAATAAGACAACGTTCAGATTTTCTGTTAAAAACCTATAAATAAATTAACTGATCAATTTGTGAATCTATGTTTTATAAACAGTTCTAAACTTCTTAATTTGAAGTAAATAAGTAAGCAAGATGAAGTATCTTCCCATGTAAAACACCGGTTGGGGACACAAGTGAAGCAATAATCGAATTTTCTGTACTTATCTAAAAGCTTTGGTTATTCTCAAAAGTCCATTAAGAGTTTCTTACGTGCATTAGTGAATAATTAAATTTTTCTCTTGACATTTTTAAGTGATTCAAAGGCTTTAAAAGTTCTATTCATCTACACGGCTTCTAATCAATGAAGATTTGAATAAAGTAGTAGGCATTTTTTTTTACTTTCTTGAACTTTGTCTATGCCATAGGGAGAAAAATTAAAGTAACAGGTCGAAATTTTTATATCCGGTTTTCAATTAGTCCTCATATTTTATGACCCTCTGCAGCCAAAAAAGATTTTTGTCTTTCTCTTTGTTAAATATGTTGAAACCCACTGTTTTTTTAAAATCAGAAAAATTCTTTCAACGTGAAACGTGCACGTTTGTAGTCATCGATATCTGGTGTCCTTTTAGAAGGACACCAGTTTAAAAAATTCCGTGAATTTAAATTAATATAAATTTTGTTCTTGTGTGTTATGTGACTCCTATTTAAGTTTTTGTAAAAGCCCTGACTTCCAATATTATGTTTATTTATTCTAATTTTCCCATAAGTCATTTACTTAATAAATAAAAATAATTCTGTAAAAACATTCAATGAAAAATTTTCAGTGCTCTAAGAGGACAAAAAATGTGTCTTTATGACCGCAATTTTCATTGTAGAACCGGTCTTAGGAGGGTAACTGTTATACGTTTTAACGCAAAAACTGCTGAACATTGTCGCTGACGCCCCCCCTCATTAGCAGGGCGGCAGACGGTCCCAGAACCTGCCTGCCGAGGGGAGTGTTACCGACGGGCAGCAGGCAGTGCCTCCCCACCGCCATGAAGTGGAATAGCCGGAGGGGGATTTAAGTAGACCCACTGGTCCCCAAGGCACAATCGCCATCCAACTCCCGATCGGAAAACGAGGAAGAAGAGCTCAGCTGAGACAAGACGCACCATCCCTGATCGACGCTACCGGTGGCAGACGCACATTCCCGCACCGATCAGCCTTCGCCTACCCGGCCGCCGAAGGAAGCCCGTGCGTGCTTGATTGCACCACGGTGAAGACGTGAGTTCAGCGCGGGACCGGAGAGAACCCCCGCGCCATCGGCCGATGGTCTACGCCAACGCGACACTGCTGGGCTCTGGGGGCCACCATTGTCACGGTGCAGTGGAGACCTACCTGCCGCTGAGGAAGAGCTAGGCCTTAATCCGGTAGCCGAGCCGTTACTTTTCGGGCACCGCTTCCAACCCGCCGGCTCACCGCTTCCGACCACCGGAAACGGCCCTTTTCAGGGCCACCAACCAGCTACGTACAACGGTCTTTCTCAGGACTCTCAACCAATTAAACGCCCCTTTTTGGACCACCAATGTTGCAAGCAAGGTTTTGCCATCATTCCTGTCGTCGGTCCCAGTCGGTGACAACATGTTGGTTTGAAATTAAGAATATAAGGTTTCCTTGATGATCCCGAGTTGTTTTTGTAATTATGTAGTTATGTATTCCCGAAATTTGTTTCGTTTAATTGGGTTATGATAAATGACGCCTGTATAAGATATACAGGCTTGTACATATATTATGTGAAGTGATATAGAGATGAAAAAATGCCAGACCTGACCGGGCATTTAACTCTGGAGTCTCTGTTTAGAAATTAAAAATGAGACGATATTACTGCCAGATATTTTACTCCATTGAACAAAACTCATATTTTCTCAAAAATAACTTTAACAGTTTTGATTAAACTTACCTAATTTGTTACATGGCAGGAGTCATCAAGGTATCTGTAGAAAATATCGTGCAGCCTCCTTACCTTCATAAACCTATTTATAAAATTTATGTATTAATAATTTAATTTATAAGAATTATTATGCTGTTTTTTATGTAATCAGCCTAAAGGCTGGTTCGAACCTCTCTACAGGATAGGGTAAGCACTGCCAGTTGAAATTCTTGGGAGGGCGTCCTCTCTTAGTATAACATTTTTAAGATTTTTAAGATTGCGGCCGTAATATGCATTTAAGACTAAAAGCGTAATAATTAAAGTTGTAAAATATCAAAACACCTACAACTTTTATTTAAAGAATTTTTTTCTACAACTCTTATAGTCAGTAGTAATTTTTTATATTTTATTATTGAAATTGGTAGAAAATGGTTTTTTTTAGAATTGAAGCCTTAGCATGCATTGTACCACTTATTATATTATGATTATTACAAGTACATAAACATAAACTATATATATATATATATATACACACACACACAAACCCCCAGCCGAGCTGTTAACGGCTTCTGTTTATGTAGTAGAACTACATAAACTGGTTGTTTGATAGTATGAATATGCATAATCATGGTAAAGAAAATTTAAAAACGTACAACTTTTAGTTCAAGAATTATGTTTTTTACAGTCAACATTACAGTTTTGCAGTCAGAATGTTGTTCTAGTTTAGCGTCAATTGGTGATTTTTCGTAGTTTTATGTCCTACAGAGGTTGGTTATCATTTAGAGTCATTCATTCGTGATTAAAATTAAGTTATGTTTTTCATTTTATATTGCTTTCTCATGATTAAACATATGTAAAATTTTTCACTATTTAAATTGACACGAGAAAGTCGTGTGAGTGTTCCACATCAGATTTTTAATGGTTACTTAAATATCGGCATAAGCCTACTATTTATGAAGCAGTTATGACAGCTACAATACGCCCATAACAGACAGGTGGAGTGTCAAATTATTTATTTATTTTATTTATTTATTTAGTAAAATATAGCTACATTAAAATTACAATTCATGACTATACTAAGCTATGTACAATATTTTAAACTAAATATAAAAAACTCTTCTTCACAAAGAGTTCTGTCCGCGCATAGGAGTATACAGAACAAAAACATTAATTCACTTAAATACTTATGACTACTATAAAATTACTAAGTTAAATTACTACTGGTAGCTATATTATAATTTTTATTTTATTACTATAACTACTTTACAATAATATATTTTAACTAACACAATGTAAATATTTTAACTTTATACGAAATTAATTCATTAAATGAGCATAACGAGACAGTTAAACTGTCGTAAAGAGAATATTAAAATTAATAAAACAGTTATTTTAAGACCTGGTAAAGTTTCTCAATTTTTATATTCAATCTGTTCGTTGCAGGGCTAAAATAAATAGTTCTGTTTCTTATTACATGGTCAGCCAATTAAATGACTGAATCATTTAAAAACAGAAGAGGTAAAGGTGTAAAATACTCTAATCAGAGATATCTCCTCTGAAAGCAATGAATTTCATTATACAGCCAGACCCTGTGGTGAATGAAGTGAAGGTGTCATTTGCAGAGTGGAAAATGTGCTTTTCAGAGGGCCCGGCATGCTGATAAGCGTACTTTTCCACTCAGTGAGGAAAGCAATGGTAAACCACCTCACTCCTCGTTTTTACTTAGTAAAACCTCTACAGGTTCAAACCAGCCTTTCGGCTGATGACCTAAACAACAACAACAGCTACAATGTAGCCTACTTTTGATATTTGCGACCAGTCCGCAGCTAGCAAACTTCGCGCGTGGCACGTATAACATTGTAAGTAATGAATGCCAGTGAATATTATTTTACGCGGCAATAAAGTTTATTAATTTCTTTTATTTTATTAAAATTGGTCCTTAAATTATGCCACTACTTGAAGAATCGATAATCTACCTTCATTTAGTCGTATTTGACACCTCTTTCATCCCAGCATTGACAAATTAGGGAGGTTTTGTTGTAAACAGTTAATCTCCATGCTGATATAGATCGGTGGAGGGGAGAACGCTTGAATAGGAAAGTTTTGGCATTGCAGGAGGGGGTAGAGACGAAATTCATTGATTGACTGCTGGCGTCAATACGTTTGGTAGTATCCTACCAGGAAAGTATGAACCAGGAGAAGTCATATTTAGCCCACCATCGAACAGTAGATTTTCTTCCAACATAACAGTTTACTACTACATGTAATAATTAAGTCAAACAAATTAGTGTGCAACAATACAGGATCGTTACAAATTGCTCCTGCTCTTCGCGCGGGCTTATTTCTACCATCAAAGGGGTTTCTTAAATAAATTTGTTTATTACTTTTCGAGATGTTGCTCCACTTTTTAATTTTATAGGCATCATTTGAAAAATATGCATTCTGGATTTTCAAAATATTGCCCACTTTTAAGAAGTTTAAGATTGTGAGTTATCCTGCAACAAAAATATTAATGTAACCCAAGATTTTTCCGTTATCACAGATGCGAGTTTCGATGGAGTTTTATTTCTTTTATTTTTGTATAGGCTTGCTATACAATTTTTTTTTTTTTACTGGTAAATGTTTCCAGTTTTGCCATTTTGTTTATAGTTTGTACTTCAGCTAACTATTACTTCTGTTATTTCAACATTAATTGATATAAAACAGTTTAATTGATTTGTGAAAATGAATATTTCGTAAAGAAAACCAGATATTTTGTTGTAATTAATTAGTAATAATCCTGCAAGAGATCCTGTGGATCTCTTGGGTGGATGGGGTAATAAACAGAGAAGAGCTGGAACGGTTGAAGAAGGAGATGGAGGTTGTGAAAAGAGGAATATCTAGGACAAGTGTTGAGAAACGGGAAGAAGTCAGTACTTACTGGCTTCTTCGGTCCATTCTTCAGGGTAAATTCAGGAGGAAACGTGGGTCGGAAGACGGATTTCCTAGCTCAGGAATCCAAAAATTTTACATTTGATACATAATATACAGTATTTTATTTGATAATAAAAGTTTATTTATTTATTGTTACCGAATAACACTTTTGTATGAAGGCAGACTTCGCACCTTGAATCTTCCAACATTGGTGGTATACACCACCTCTTCGGTGAGAGGACTCTTCTTTGGTTAGGGGATGTGATCAAAACGTATAAAATATTGTTACAAGGACAATGGATTACCGATGAATGGAATGCTTTTGAACGGGACTCTCTGAGTAATCAGTCGATTCAATTGTTTTCCCTTAAAATACAAAGGTTGAAAGGTTTTATTAACCCTTATTTTGGTATATTTCATTCCTCAATATTTTATTTATTCTCTCTATTGCGCTGTAGATGTTTCTAGCCAAGCGTAGAAGACTTTAGTAGGGTCTGTTATCCTTTATTTGTTGTTCGTCTTTCTAGAAAGAACTACAACCGTATTTTACGTAAAACAGCTACCTTTTTGCAGTCAAGTTCTAGGTTTACTTGAGCTGTAAATGGAATCAGTGAAGTGGCTGCTATTCAGGTGAAGTAAGTGAAGAGCCTCTTCACCTATTTTTTGGATAGTATCAAGATTTATTTCTCTTAAAAAATAAGTATAATTACTTTGATTTTACAATAAATGAAGAAGTTTTTTATAAAAAGTACATAAAATTTTTGTATCTGCTTTGAGCGCTTTCTAATGTTTTGAATAGCCCTTGTAATGGCCTTAGTAAACTTAATAAATGCCCAAGTGAAAAGCCAGTCGGGTGGCTGCCTCTACTCTTCCAGCGCAAGCTGGTTACCATGACAACGAAAAGTCAGTAGCAAATATGCACTCATAGTTCTCCCCACCTGTCCCCGAATAGTGAAGAGATTGCGGCGGGTCGACCAGCCTACTTCACTTGCATGTTCTATGTACGTGTACGTTAGACATTTTCATAGTTGATAATGTGTGGCCTTAATATGCATTTTGGAACAAAATTGTATCTAATTGAAGTTTGTACTTGCGGTGTCCCACAGTTGTTTTGTGTGTGTAAATGATTTTTACATTTTTTCACTCACGTGAGTCTCGGGAATACTTATTAGTATATTAGTTTTTCTCGGGGTTTTTGAAAATCTTCACCTATTTTTGAAGACACTAGTCGCCACTGAATCAGTGTTGTGAAGTGCCAGTTTTGTTAAACAGTTTGTGGATTGTGGGGGCTGTGGATTGTACGGTGGGAGGGGCAGGTCTGCGTGTGGGAAGCGCTGTATAATTGGTTGTAGGTGGGAGTCGATTGTTGGGTTTGAATGACCATTTTTATTGTTTGTTGACTTTAGTTTGAGCTTTAAGTTTGTGGTATTATTTTATTGTAATTTACCTAGTCCAAATTATTTTTAATTGTCATCTATTAGCGGTCTAAGCGTAACAATCCATTGCATTTTATTATTTTGATAATACATCGTCGTAACAAATTTGTTTATTATTTAATGTAGTCGAAATTATTATTCAGACCTTTGAATAGAAGTATTGAATCGTACATTGTCCTCTATTTTTCTAATGTAGGTGTAAGCCCAACATTTCCCACTCTTAGAGAGTAATCTATTCAGGAGAGCCTTTTCACCTATTTTTTTTGGATAGTATCAAGATTTATTTCTCTTAAAAAATAAGTATAATTACTTTGATTTTACAATAAATGAAGAAGTTTTTTGTAAAAAGTACATAAAATTATGTAAAATTATGTATGTATATTAATAATATGATAATAATAATAATAATAATAATAATTAATAATAATAATATTAATATTATTATGTATTTTAATAAAATTATGTATGTATTAATTATTATTAATATTAACTTCTACTTTCGTAATCGTGATCTCTCGTTTAACATTTCAAATTTTTCAGTAAAACTCTAGTATAGGTCTTATGATAATTATCTTTGTGAAGCCTTAAAACCGTACTGCCTCTGTGAAACTTCCTGCTTACCCAAAGAAGCATCGATAATAATAATGTGACAATATCTAAAAGTAAAAAGTTTGTTCCAGAATTCTCTAGTGGACTGAGACTTTAAAAGGTGTTGATGAAATAATGTTGTTGTTGTTTAGGTCATCAGCCGAAAGGCTGGTTTGAACCTGTAGAGGTTTTACGAAGTAAAACGAGGAGTGAGGTGGTTTACAATTGCCTTCCTCACTGAGTGGAAAATTATGCTTATCAGCATGCCAGGCTCTCTGAAAAGCACATATTTTCCACTCTGCAAATGACACCTTCATTTCATTCACCACAGGGTCTGGCTGTATAATGAAATTCATTACTTTCAGAGGAGATAACTCTGATTAGTTTCTTTTACACCTCTACCTCTTCTGTTCTTAAATGATTCAGTCATTTAATTGGCTGACCATGTGATAAGAAACAGAACTATTTATTTTAGCCCTGCAATGAACAGATTGAGTGTAAATAATTTGACACTCCACCTGTCTGTTATGGGCAGGATGAAATAATAATAGTTGTTAAATCGGGTTAGTTTCTAAAAAAATGGTTAGAAATGTAGTGTATGAAAGGTTAGTACAAGTCTGTTGTTGTAATGGCTATTTTTAGGGTCGGTGTATCTATTTAGATAATTGGCAGTTTTGTAACCCTTTTTATTCAATCCTAATTTGTTTAACTTTTTTTTAACATTTATTCAGAAACAAACATAAATATTTTATATATTTATCATTATATCGAAAATTTTTGTTCTTCTCGAAATCTTCATAGCTTAGGTATATAGGCTAAGCGTCGGCCGGTTTAATCTTAAGTTAGTTTTTGATCAGTCATCAATAAGTGAATTGTGTACCGCGTAAATTAACAGTGTTGCGTATGTGAAGAAGGTCCAGCGTATACAGTAAACGTCGTATAATCGGTTGTAATATTTAGTTTAATTAAATGCAAGATTATCTGGTTAAGTTTTTTTTTTGTATTGCCCTATATAAAGAACGCACTGGTTATGTAAAATTATCTTTTAAGCTGTCGTTTGTTCGTATGGTACGCCTTCATCCTCTCGCTAACCTTCTCCCTTTGTTCCTGCGTCCATGTCCTCTGCCTTGATTCTGCAGTCGGGAAATTCCCAAAATCTTTTATTTTCCTTCTAAAGGCAGTTCCATCTATTACATCGTTATGTGAAGCGTTTATGGTGTTTAGGTTTGTTTCGATTTCTTTGATCCATCTATCTTTGGTTTTAAAACCTTCTTGATATGTGATCATTTTGTACGTTTCGTTATTTTTGTTTTGGAATCTCATCATGTGACCGTAATATTGTAGTCAACGTTTTATGAGCTTAGTTGTTAGAGTTTCGCCTAGGAAATTCATTATGGTTAAGTTTATTTAATATTATTAAATAATTTGCAATTTATATTTTGTAATAAATACTTGTAGTTTTAAATGATATTTGTTTATTATTTATTTTACCCCGATCCCGAAACGGACCTTAGAGATAAGTGTCATAATAATAATAATAATAATAAAATTTACATGGTCAGAATATTAATATTAAATATTAATATTCTGACCATGTAAATTTTATTAATACTGAATTTTATTAATAATTTTTGAATACTGTACATAATTTCATTATTATTTCTTACTGAAATTAAACTATAAACAATGAAATTTAAAGATTTACTAGACAAAATATCATATATATTTTATATTGTACGTATTACTATGCAACATAGTTTTTACACGTGTTCTCGTTACTTGAGACATTCATAAAATTTTTACGGTTGATATAGACAGATCGTAAACCGACAACCAATGGCGACCATACTTCTATAAAACCTTGTGTTAAATATCCCACAACTACTCATCAAAATTATATTATGCATCGTGTAACCTGACACAGTTTTATGATTCAATATTATCTAATTAAATCACTGAGAAGTAACTATTTATTTAATATTTCTCTAAGTCCATCGTGACTAATCAAGATTTAATTTACTCAATAACATGCACTCCCCTCCACCGCGTTCACCAGGACCTCTTTGATACTCCAGAAGGGAAGATCAAACAAAAATAAAAAAATCTGGTGTAAAACACTCACACAACTTTCTCTTGCCAATGCAAATAATTAACAATATAACCTAACATTAGTAATAAAATATTAGAAATAAACATAACCTAATTTTAATTATAGATGAAAAACGCAAAATGAAAATTAACCTCAGTTAGGCTTAAAAATACGGAAAATTACTCTCTCAAACTAAACTACTCTCTGTTCAGAAGAATGAAAATAAACATAACCTAATTTTAATTATATATGAAAAACGCAAAATGAAAATTAACCTCAATTAGGCTTAAAAATACGGAAAAATACTCTTTCAAACTAAACTACTCTCTGTACAGAAGAATGCTTTCAATAAAACTTGTAGATCTTTTAATTTTCTATAAATTTTATTATATACACTTTTGTCATAAAATGCATTCTAAGGCCGAAATCTTAAAAAAATCGATTTTCACACGTTTTCGTGAGAAAAAACAGAAAATCGCTAACTACCGCTAAACTAAGCGTTATACAACAAAGTGTTTCATAATAAAAGTTGTAGAATTTTGAATACTCTACAACTCTAATTAGATACATTTTTCGCTAAAATGCATATTAAACCGGCAATCTTAAAAAAACAAATTTTTTACGTGAAAACAGCCTGACCAAGAATTTCAGTAAACATGGCGCTTACCTTATCTTGTAGGGCATAAACAATTAAGTAAATAAGGCGATTTTTAAAAAAATCGTAGGACCAGTTTTTGAGAAAATCGTAAAAAAGTGAAAAATTACACGAATAAACTACTACTTCCGGTTGACCGATTTTGATGAAAATGTTCGTGTCGGGTCCGGTAGTGGTATGTAACTTAAGTTTCAAGTTTCAAGTTCATACGATGTTCCGTTCTTGAGATATTCTGTTCACACACAGACCAATCGCTTAAAACACGTTTTTTGGATTCAGGGGGTCTGAAAACGTGTAGATCCGGTGAAAACTCGATTTCGAAAAATCGACATGAAAACAATACTTTCTTTCATATATATTCATATCGGCAAAAGAAAGTAAAAAAACCGCCAAACAATTTCATCTTAGTGTGTTAGACTGCGTGAGCATTTGATAATCCGAAGTCTTATATTCGAAACCATTTGTTACTCTATACTCCTTAAAAAAGTGCTCGCTTTTCATCATGCGGCCTTGGGTTCGAATCCCATTCAGGCATATTTTCTTACGTTACAAAAATCATTTCATCCTTCACCGTCTGCATTAGCAGTAATTTCAGAACAGTCAGACGTTAAACAGAAAAAAAAATTAGAAAAGGAAAATCAAACCAAAAAAAACGCGTAACAATTTCGTGTTTATATGTTAGACTGCATGAGCACTTGATAATCCAAGTCTTATATTTGAAACCATTTGTTACACTTTGATCCTTAAAAAAGGAAAATCAAACCAAAAAAACGCGAAACAATTTCATCTTTACGTGATCCTTAAAAAAGTGCTCGTCTCTCATCATGCGGCCTTCGGTTCGAATCCCATTCAGGCACGGCATATTTTCATACGTTACAAAAGAATCATTTCACCCTTCACCGTCTGCATTAGCAGTAATTTCAGAACAGTCAAACGTTAAACAAAAAAATTAAAAAGGGAAAATCAAACCAAAAAAAAAAAACGCGGAACAATTTCGTTTTTATGTGTTAGGCTGCATGAGCACTTGATAATCCAAAGTCTTAAATTCAAAACCATTTGTTACGCTTTGATTCTTAAAAAAGGAAAATCAAACAAAAAAAAAACGTGAAACAATTTCGTCTTTACGTGTTACGAATGCATGAGCATTTGATGCTCTGAAGCCACTCCAAACCATTTGATACTCTTTGGTACTTCAAAGAGAAAGATCAAACAAAAAAACGCATTTAATTGCAAAAAACTCAAAAATTTTACAAATAAACTACTACAGGCATTGAACTGATATCAAATGCTCACGCAACTTAACACACGAAGACGAAATTTATCTTCTGTTTTGAAGTATCAAAGAGTTTAGAGTTACTGTAAAGTATCAAATGCAGTCTAACAAATAAAGACGATTTTCCTTTTTGTAGTATCAAAGAAGTCCTGGCAGAGCCGGCCCATTGGCGTAGTGGTTAGCGCAACTGGCTTCTACTCCGGGGTCCTGGGTTCGATTCCTAGGTCAGTTCTGGAATTTTTTATCCATCGTCTGCATTAGCAGAAATTGCAAAACGTCAGACGTAAAAAACCAAAAAAAAGGTCCTGGTGAAGAGAAGTGAATGTTTTTGAGTAAATTAAATCTTGATGGTCATGACGGATTTAGAGAAATTTTAAATAAACAGTTATTTCTTCTCGGTGATTTAATTAGATAATATAAAATCATAAAACTGTGTCAAGGTATACGATGCATAATATAATTTTGATGAGTAGTTGTAGTTTGATTTATTTGTGCAATATGTCAGTTTTTTGCTATTAACCGCGTGTTTTTTGTATGATATTTCTCTTTGGAGCACTAAAGAGTAAAGAGTTAAGAGTTAAGAGTGGAGTAAGAGTAAAGAGTTGGGAAGCCTGGCTCTCGTGATAAAATAGTTTTTTTAAGGGGGTAGTCAACTCTCCCTCCCATGACACGGCAGTCAATCCGAAACATTGAAGGAGAGAGAGAGAGAGAGAAAGAGAGAGTTTGAGTGAGAAAGAGAGCCTGTGTGTGTAATAGAGAGAGAGAGAGTGTGTGTGTGAGAGAGAGAAAGATAGAGAAGGAGAGAAAGAAAGAGACAGAGTGAGTGAGAGAGAGAGAGAGAAAGAGAGAGAGTGAGAGAGAACAAGTGTCTGTGAGAGAGAGAGGGGGGAGAGAGTGACAGACAGAGAGTGTGTGTGTGTGAGAGAGAGAGAGAGGGTGATCCAGTGTGTGTGAAAGAGAGAGAGAAAGAGAGAGAGAGTACAAATACTGTCTTTAGGTAATATGGTTACGGTCGAGTAATCTTATTTAATATAAGTTGATGATTATATATATATATATATAAGAAGATGATTTCTTTTTAATTTTAATTGTTTTTGCATTTATTTGAAGTTTAAAATTTTGACGTTGACAAAAAGTTATAAAAACATTTGTTTAAAATAAAGCTCATTAGCATGGCGAGAGAAATTATTCCTTAAACTTTAAATTAAGTTTTCCGGAAATGTGTTTTTGCATGATTGCATATTCTTGGGAATGAAATATTCTGGTTTGTATTGAAGGTATTTGGATATTTTTTTTAAATGTTTCTAATTTCTTGCTCTATTATCTGTCGAATGATTATTACAAAAAACTTACTAGGGATTTAGATTTAAAAAATAATTTGTGAATACACAAAATAAATGTTTCTGAAAATATGGTTTCTCTTAAATTAATTTCTAGTAAAAAAATAAATACAATAGCATACAACAGATAATAAACAGTAATTTTCAGCATTTTTTAGCACAAGAATCATGTTGATATTTTTCTTGGTTCCTGAGATATTTGATTCCCTGTAAAAGCCCGCTTTTCCAGCCCGACCGTTATATTAGGGGCTGTAATTATTTTTTTTGGCTTGGTTCAAGTGGTAGATTATTACTAGTAAATTACTCTTTCATTTAAAATATATAATTATACATTATAACCTGCAGTTTTCATGTTCGTTTTCTGGGTTGACTACCCCCTTGAGATTGTGATGTTAAGTAAAATGAGATGTCTTTTAGGGCAAAAGTATATACAATTGAAGTTTTTGAAAATTAAAACCTTAAAATTTTAATTCAATCATTGTTTTTCTACAACGCTTAAGTGGTCAATTAATGATTTTTTATATTTTTAAGTCAAAAAGAGGTTGATTTTCATTTTACGAGTACGTCATTCATTTATGATTAAAATTAGGTTATATTTTTTATTTTACATTATTTACTGATAATAAAACATATGTTGTGTTTTTAATTATTTACATTGGTAAGATAACATCGTGTAATGTTTTACACCAGATTTTTGTCACTTTCTCTTGCCAATGCAAATAATTAACAATAAACGTAACATTATTAATAAAATATTATAAATAAACAAACAACTAACCTCAAAAACATAACCTTATTTTAATCATGAGTGAATGACGCAAAATGAAAATCGAACTCAGTTTGGCTTAAAAAAACGGAAAATCACACTTTCACGCTAAACTAGGCTCTATAGAGAACAATTTTCTGAATAAAAGTTGTAGATCTCTTAATTTTCTAAAAATTTTAATATCTACACTTTTGTCGTAAAATGCGTACTAAAGCCGAAATATTAAAAAAATCGATTTTTCACACGTTTTCGTGAGAAAAAATAGAAAATCGCCAATTACCGCTAAACTAAGCGTTATACAAAAAAATGTTTGAAATAAAAGTTGTAGAATTTTAAATTCTCTACAACTTTTATTTTATACATTTTTGCGCTGAAATGCATATTAAAGCCGTAATCTTCAAAAACAAAGTTTTTACGTAAAAACACCCTTACCAAGAATTTCAGCAAGCATGGTGCTAACCCTATCTTGTAGAACATAAAAAAATTAGTAAACCAGGCGATTTTAAAAAAAATCGTAGGACCAGTTTTTGAGAAAATCACAAAAAAGTGAAAAATTACACGAATGAACTACCACTTCCGGTTGACCGATTTTGATGAAAATGTTCGTGTTGGGTCCGGTAGTGGTATGTAACTTAAGTTTCAAGTTCGTACGATTTTCCGTTCTTGAGATATTTTGTATACACACACAGAGACACACACACAGACCAATCGCTAAAAACATGTTTTTTGGGTTTAGGGGGTCTGAAAACGTGTAGATCCGGTGTAAACTCGATTTTTTAAAATCGACATGAAAACAATACTTTCCTTCCTATATATTCATATCGGCAAAAGAAAGTAAAAATCACAAAATCAGTTGTTTTTAAGCGAAATTTCGATGCTGTGTAATAGACAACCGATGTTAATATTTCGAACTATAATCTCTAACATGTGTAGTTACTTGAGGGTAAATATTAATAATTGAACAATTACCTAGGGTGGTAAACCAATATATAACATATACAATATTAATATTAGGACACTAAGGCGTGCTATCTAATGTCAACCCCATATACAATTAACGCAAGTTAACAAGTTATAATCAAACACCTCCAGTAGTTAGTTACCATACGTGACAATACAATCAGGTCGTAATTTCTACCACTTAATTGCCGTCTAACGGATGTAAATTGCGTACTCAAGTATCAATTGACAGTTAAAATAACCAGGAGGCTCTTCCTCCAGAAGACATCCCGTACTAAACTTCATTTTAACCATCGGAAAATTCAATTAACATAAATACTTCTAAGTAATTCATAATTTAATAATCCAATGTGAAACACTCATACAATTCCCTCTTGCCAATGCAAATAAAATATGTATAATCTATGGTCAATCATTATGTTAATCATTTTTACTTTCTCTTGCCTATATGAATATATACGAAGGAAGTATTGCTTTCATGTCGATTATAAGAAATCGAGTTTTCACCGGATCTACACGTTTTCAAACTCCCTAAACCCAAAAAACATTTTTTTAGCGATTGGTCTGTGTGTGTGTGTGTGTGTGTGTTTGTGTGTGTGTGTGTGTGTGTGTGTGTGTGTGTGTGTGTGTGTGTGTACGTGTACGTGCGTGCGTGCGTGCATGTGTGTGTATGTGTGGTGTGAACAGAATATCTCAGGAACGGAACATTGTACGAACTTGAAACTTGAAACTTAAGTTACATACCACTACCGGACCCGACACGAACATTTTCATCAAAATCGGTCAACCGGAAGTCAACCGGTAGTTCATTCCTGTAATTTTTCACTTTTTTGCGATTTTATCAAAAACTGGTCCTATGACTTTTTTTTAAATATGCCTCAATTACTTAATTTTTTATGCTCTACAACATAGTGTAGGCGTCATGTTTGCTAAAATTCTTGGTGAGGCTGTTTTCACGTAAAACATTACCATAGTGTTAAAAATTTACCACGAGTTAATACAAATAGTTTTAGATTTCTAAGTTATAATTAAGAGAAATTAACATTGTATTGTAATGATTTTTGTAAAATAATGGGGAAATAAATAAATAAAAAATAATACAATCTAAGTAGGTTAAAAAGTTTGAATTGTATTCTTAAGAAATAAAATGAGATAAATTTCTTATATCAAATTAGGGATGAAGATTGTTTAGAACGGGATGTTCTTAAAAGAAAAGTTCATAATTTAGCTATCTTCTACCGTGAAAAATAAAGAAAGAAAAAGGGTGTGTATCTTGAAGAAGAAAGAAAGAAAAGATCCAAACGAATGAAATAACTTATCGTTTAGAGAAAATTAAAAAAAAAACGAAAAATTGAGTCATCATTCTAAGTGCGTGGTCTAAAATAGCATAATCTAAGTTTTAATTGTGCCATTTCACAAGCAAAAATGAAATCCTTTTAAAATGTTTCATGAACTCTCGTTAGATTAATCTGAAAACTATTAGAAAATTTTTATTAATTGTTAGGTAATGCTTAAAAGTTAGTTGAGTGAACAAACTTGCATAGTACAGTGACCAGCCGAATAACAGTTTTGAAGAAACTACATTAATGTCTCTTTTTTCCCGTAAAAAGCAAATTTTAGACGACGTGAGGTTACGTTAGAAGTTTCTGGAAGCTCTTTTTGCTGCCCGCATTCACTATGCCCACTGTAGGCCTTTCTTCTTTCTTGGCCGGTCTGTTGGCGTAGTGTTAGCGTAACTGGCTTCTACGCTCGGGGTCCCAGGTTCGATTACCGGTCAGTTCTGACATGTTTTTATTACTCATCTTCATGTATCATCCACCTCAGCGTCTGCATTAGCAGCAATTGTAAGACAGTCGGACGTAAAACCAAAAAAAAATAAAAATTCTCCTTTCTTCTATCAACCCGGTATATTGTTTCTGCTCTTCAAGGAAGCCCTTAAAGTCCGTAATTAGTTGTCTGAATTCGGTTCAGTTCATTAAGTTTTCTCGGTTTATTCCGGTTTTCTCCGTATCCTTTCTGACATATATAAACCATTTATCCGACACCTTAGGTAGACTATATTGTTTAGTACAGTAATCCCTCGTTATCCGCAGGGGATACGTTCCGGAGGGTTACCGCGGTTAGTAAAACCGCAGATAATAATATAGGGTGATTCAAAAAGAGCACCGGTTTTGATATATCAAATTAAGAGATTTATTTTATTGAAAAACTGAAAATAAATACATCAACAAGTTCATCTTACCCTCCGATTTCATGTATGAAAAATGATGTCATGCATGTGTCCTCCTCTACTGCGCTGGCACGCATCAACTCTGTCCATGAAATTGGATATTACTGCACGGCAAGTTTCGACTTCCATTTGCCCGATAACCCGTCGAATTTCCTCCTTCAAGTCGTTGATGTTTCGGGGTTTATTGGCATACACCAATGACTTCAGATGACCCCAAAGATGAAAGTCACAAGGCGTCAAGTCACACGACCTTGGTGGCCATTGATGGTCGGAATTACGAGAAATGATGCGATCCTGGAACCGTTCACGGAGCAACAACATTGTTTCTCGTGCAGCAACTGAATTTTATACGGGTGATATTGGAGATCGTACCGAAGAATTCTCCGTACAGAAGAACATCGTAAACCCAATTGTTGAGAACGGCGACGTATTGATTTTGCTGGGCTAACCACACGGTCACGAACCAACGCAACGTTTTGCTCAGTTCGGCCAGAACGACGACGTCCAGAACTTTTAAGGTCGACTGTTGAACCCGTCTCAAAAAACTTTTTCATGAGCCTGCGAACTGTTGATTCATTCGGTGCTTCATTACATCCTAGAGTACCGCAAAGTCGCCTGACAGTAGCCGCATAACTCTCTCCACTCTGGTAAAATGTTTTGACGATTAACACTCGTTGTGCAATAGTAAACTTCTCCATGGTTAGACACAGACTGCGAGAGTACTACACTGCGAACAAGAGAAACTATAACTGAATCGTCAATCGGAATGTTCTCCGAAATAGAAATGAGGTCTAACAATGTTGCCAACCGATAAACAAAAATTTACCAGCCGTTTAAAAACCGGCGCTCTTTTTGAATCACCCGTTACCTTATATGAACTAAAAGATGGGGGTTAGGTTCTAAAGGTAAAGTCCTGTAGTCGTTTTAAGTGTTTAATAGTTTTAGGAACATTTTACCTTTATTATAATCTATGAATATTTAATAAATACAGTACTGTACGCATAAAAAAATTAAGTTGCTTTAAAATAGTTAGTTATGGCTGTTTGCTTCTTCTTCTTTTCAAACTCCTTGTAGACTTCTTCGTATGGTATCATCAGCTCCTGAATTCTCTTTTGAATTAAAGGGCCCTTTCCATGACTGGATCCGTCTCCAACACGTGGTCAACCAATGCGTTGCCATGCTGAGGATCTTATTGATGATTTGTGAAGAAATGCTTGGCTCCGTTTCAGGATCGTCGAACACACAAAGAACTGTACGTACCTACGAAAAAGTTAGACTGACACGTGGAGGAAAACGTACGGAAAAATTAGTGTGGTGCCTGAGCGTACGGTGGTGAGGTTGGGGTGTTACTGGCGGCCGTCGCCATACTAGTATGTGACTCAACATGATACGGATGCCAAAACATTTATTCAACACATATTTTTAGAATTGTATGACTTCCCAACCAAGTACGGTGTACACAAGGTGAGAAAACGTACGTATTTTAAGGTTTTAGGCCCACGGACAAAGTCCGCGGATAACCGAAACCCGCGGATGCTAAACCCGCGTATACCAAGGGATTACTGTATCTTAAAAATTTGTTCTGTCATCCATTCTATACAAGTGTCCGTAAAATGTAAATCTTCTTCTGATTGATTCCATTAATTGTTCATTTTCCTTATACAGTTTTTCTCCACCTCGTAACCAATATTGTCCGTCTACTATCTTGGACCCATTATCTTGCGGAGGATCTTTTTTTCTCATTCCTCTGCTTCTCTTAGACCAGACTTTCCGGTCATTCTAAGATACTCACTCGTGTACAAACACACAGGTTTTATCACAGTATTAAAATATCTACTCTGGCTTGTCTTGAGTATGATTTCTTCTTATACACAACAATGGTGAGTTCCTTGGAGTGCACCGATCGTCTTTTCTCGTCTGCAATTGTTAGCTTCCTTTTCACTGGTCTTCGGTTGTATTATCTCCTTGAGGTACCTACTTGGAGTTATCAACTTCTCCCGTATTGTTTCTTCAAGTGATGCGGGACTGGACTACTAGACGACTCTACAAAAAAAAACTTTTATGTCACGTAAAATTATATACATTTAATTCGAAAAGTGATATTAATGTTTTTTAAACGAAGTATAGGTATCAGACGAACTAATGTCCCATAGCCGAGCGAGTGAGAGGAAGATATGTGGCATAATTACGCATGCGCTCAAAGGTCTTTACCGTTATAATCTGTAACACCCCCATCGCCGCCGGTAACACACACGGCAAAGAAATTTGCGATGGGTCGGACAGGGTGTTAACAAAACAATTTAGGAAGCACAAAAAACAAACGCACAGGGAATCGTTGCATGAACGAAAATAAAATCAGTTATAGTAGTAAGTAAAATTTTAATTAATAACAAATAAGAATAGCATTAAATAACAATCGGTACAATATACTTAATCTTTAAAGACAGAATAATTTTATAAATTCTGGTGCAGACTAGTTAATTACTGTAAATAAATATTTACCATTTTGCTGAATTTTTATTTTTTTTTTATTTATTTTTTTTTTTAATTATAAAGTGTGAAATAATGTGTTCATACAGAGAACAACTAATAATAGTAAATTATCGTTGGCCAACTTTTATATTTTTGGTTCAGCATACTAGTAGCTTAGCGAACCCTTTCATTTATAATTTCTAGAATTACCCCAAAACTATAAAGAAACGAGTAATTTAACCTTTCATTAAGGTGTAAATTAAAAAAAAATATAAAGATTCAAAGTTACTTTAAATTTGTTTAAAAAAATTTAAGAAAATTAAGTGCACAGCTTGATATTAAATTTTTATAAAAATAATTAACAAAGTGTTAATATTACATAATGTTATGCAGATGAAAAAAAAAATTTATTTAATTTGATATTCCTGTTTGCCTGTGGCTATTTAAGAATAGACATGAAAATATAAGTTATACAGGTAGTAGCCAAACAGAGATTTCTTGTCCAACACATGTAAATCACATATTAGTTTCAAATTCTTTGGATCTTTTAGCAAAAGATATAAATGCGTCGGGTTACCGCGAATCACTGTAGGCTGATTTTGAGAACTTCACATAAATAAAATTAGACAGCAACATACCTCATGCTATTGACACTTGTGCAGTAATACAGACTCACGAATTGAACTAAGATGATTGATCTCGAAGTGACATACAAATTAGTTGTTAAGAAAATCAGGCATCGGAATATCCAGGAAACATCCCATCAAAATACAGGATACGAGTAGTTGAAAAGTTCATGTTCGAGAATCGAACGCCCAAGTAATGGTTAGATCATGGAAAGTAGCAGACTATTGAAATTCAGGATTCCATATACGGTTTCCGGAACATATTACTCCAACCTTCCACGAAATTATATAGACACACACATAAAAACAGGCAAAACTGATTTGTAATTGTAGTACCGGAGTTAAGAGTTTTGTTGAGTACAAACATATTTCAAACTTTAATTTGGGCGACATAATCATTTTACATTTTCAAAATTTAGAACACGGAAAAACTATATGATTAATACGGATAAACGGCGTAGAAAAACAGCAGAATACAAATGATAACTTAAGTCATGTTTAAAGAAATAAAACTGTCGGTAGAAACCATCTTTAAATAAAATGAACATTCACAAATATAAAAAAAACTTTTCACCAAAAGTATAAATTATAAATTAGGTACGGCATTACAACGTAGGTAAGACCGACCTTTCACTTTAACTGCAAAAACTCGTCTCTTACAGTAACAGGAAAAACATTACGAAAATTCAACTGAGAGTGACTGTATCACATAACTCGGCGAAGCAACGTCAGAGAGTGTAGCCAGACAAACTCATGGAGGCAGCACGTCACGAGGGGCAGAAGCAGTTCGTAGGAAAAACGAAGAGCGCGCCACCGGACGGCAAGTAGAACAACATCACCAGCAAAAACAGTTAATGGAAACCAACACAACAAATTCCGCCAACAAAACCCTAAAATAAGTAACAATCTGTAAACAGATGTTACAAATCCAAATCTGAAAACATACTACAGTCGTTATCTTGCTTGTTAGTTTATTGCATGCATAAACGCTTGCTCACAACAATGAGTAAAATTAAAGACAATATTATTGGAACGGCGCGTATGGCTTGTGCGAGTGAAAGCGTTATGCATTCTCTCACTCCCACGGCTAGGGCACATTAGTTCATCTGAATACTGTACAAGGGTTATAGTACAGAACGCAAAATGGTGCCTGACAAGGAATTCACTCGGAGTGGTCTAGAAAAACTGTGCGAAAACCTTAACCTGCAAGTCACATATTATATTAAAACTAATTGTCAACAAATTAACATGCGTATTTTAATCAATATTGTTTTTATATTATTATGTTAAAAGAATAATATATGGTATACTAATCTTATGTACCTTAATTTAATATTTATTATTTTCACAATTGCTTTATTAATCATAATTATGTAATTATTAAATCGATTGTAATTTACCAGTTTGATAAAAAAATATATGATAAATTTAATAAATAGCAGCACAAATCGCATAGGCACTAGATTCTTATTGTATAAGAAAAAAATCTGCTTTGAAACACAAATACGACTTTCTCCTGCCAATTTAAGTAATGAACAATATAGCCTATATATTTATTTATTAGCAGACAAAGTAAAATGAAAAACTTAACCTAATTTTAATCATGAGTGAATAACGCTTAATGAAAATCAATCTGCAAAATAAATTAATACGGAAAATCACTCATTGACACTAAACGAAGCTCTGCAGAAAAAAATACTTAAAAAAAAGTTGTAGGTTTTTTAGTTTTCTATAAATTTTATTAGGCACTTTTGTCGTAACATGCTTACTAAGCCCATAAATCTTAAAAAAAATCGTTTTTTACAAACTTTGAGGAGCTAAATTCAACGTTGTAGAAAAAAATGCTTGAAATAAAAGTTGTTGGTATTTTAATTTCCTTCAATTTTGATTATATACGCTTTTGCTTACAAATGCATTATTAAAGCCACGTTCTTAAAACAAACATCTTTTACCAAAAGAGCACAGTTTCGGGAGACATTTCGTGTACCCTATTTTGTGGAACATAAAAAATTTAGTGAATTGGGCGATTTTTAAAAAGAGCTCAAAGAAATTTTTTTTAGAAAATCGCAAAAAAGTTACAAATTATACGAATAAAGTACTACTTTCAGTTGACCGATTTTGATAAAATGTTCTTATCGGATCCTATACTAGTAACCAAACTTAAATTCCAAGTTTCAGCTTTCCATTCCGTTCTATTCCGTTACTATTCCGTTCTTGAGATATTCTCTTCACACACACACACACACACACACACACACACACACGCACGCACGTACACACTAGCGTGCGCGTGCGCACTCACAGACATACACACACGTCGCTAAAAACATTTTTTTTATGGTTTTCTGGGGGTCTGAAAACGAATATTTACGGTGAAAACTCGATTTTGAAAATTCGATATGAAAACAATACTTTACTTTCCTGTATATTCATATAGCGTAAGAGAAAGTAAAAAGAGTGATTCTAACAAGTTTTAATTCCCGGATTTCTTGGTTGGTTCCTTTTTACATAACAGCGTCTATACAATCTGATGTTATTAGGGAAAAAAACCTTTTCAATAATACAAGATATTTGAGAAAATATAAAAATATTTATGAAATCAACTGAAGAAATTTTTTTTACTTTTTCTTTTGGACAAATCATTCATCTATAGACAGTAAACCATGTAAAACTGCAAAGAACTTTTTTCACATAAGTGAACGCCAAACTGTTGAAGCGTATAAATTTTATTGTGATTTATAACAACTTCTCTAGTCAAGTGAAACAGAAAACTACACTTCATTGATTTTTAGATTTTATAAACGGTTTTTTTTTCAAAACAATTATGACATTCTATTTTATTGATTTATTATAAACATGATTATTTTACAGATTATCTATAAATTTTTATAATCAATATTACTGCCCATAACAGACAGGTGGAGTGTCAAATTATTTACACTCGATCTGTTAGTTGCAGGGCTAAAATAAATAGTTCTGTTTCTTATCACATGCTCAGCCAATTAAATGACTGAATCATTTAAGAACAGAAGAGGTAGAGGTGTAAAAGACACTAATCAGAGTTATCTCCTCTGAAAGTAATGGATTTCATTATACAGCCAGACCCTGTGGTGAATGAAGTGAAAGTGTCATTTGCAGAGTGGAAAATACATGCTTTTCAGAGGGCCTGGCATGCTGATAAGTGTACTTTTCCACTCAGTGAGGAAGGCAATGGTAAACCACCTCACTCCTCGATTTACTTAGTAAAACCTCTACAGGTTCAAACTAGCCTTTTGGCTAATGACCTAAACAACAACAATCAATATTAGAGAAATCTATTTTTTCTTTATATATTATTAATAAAATAATATAAGTAATAAGTAATAATATAACATAACAGACTGGCCCGTTGGTGTAATGATCAGTGTAATTGGATTCTATCCAAGAGGTCCGGGATTCGATTCCCAGTCAGATCTAGCATTTTTAATCTTCATATAACCTCAAATTACCTACGTAAAAGTTAAGATTAATGCAGGCATTGTCAATCAATAAAAAGCGAATTCGCTTAACGACTTACTCACTCGTCACAAAGTTTCCAGAACCATAAAGCCTACAAACTTGATGTATAACTTATTTCGTTTTCATATGGGTCGTAGGTGCTCCTCAGTAAACCAGTTTAAAAATGTTATTTTCGATTTACACTTTGATTTTGTATTTTATACCAAAAACCTGATGTGAAAAACTCATAACACTTTCTCTTTTTTTTTTTTTTTGTTTAACGTCCGACTGATTTGCAAATTGCTGCTAATGCAGACGGTGAAGGATGAAATGAATTTTGCTGATGTAAAATCTCTTGCTGATGTAAATAACGAAATATATAACATATTTTTAATAATAAATAAACAATGTGATATGAAAAACTACCTAATTTTAATAATGAGTGAATGACGCAAAATTAAAACCAACCTCGGTTTGACGTAAAAATACGGAAAAAAATTGACGCCAAAATAGGCACTGGAGAAGGAATTGCTTGAAATATAAGTTGTAGGTTTTTTTAGGTCGTAAAATGCATATTAGGATCACAATTGTCCATTATTAATGAATTTAACTCATATTTTATTGAATTACTAAGTATTTTTGTTAATTCTCAAACAAAAGAATTCTTGGGTTCGAATCCCATTTAGGCTTGGCATATTTTCATACGTTACAAAAAATCATTTCATCCTTCACCGTCTGCATTAGTAGTAATTGCAGAACAGTTGGACGTTAAACAAAAAAAAAATCTGGTGTAAAACACTCACACAACTTTCTCTTGCCAACGCAAATTATTAACAATATGACCTAACATTAGTAATAAAACATAAAAAATAAACAAAAAAATAACCTCAAAAAACATAACCTTATTTTAATCATGAGTGAATGACGCAAAATGAAAATCAACCTCAGTTTAGCTTAAAAATATGGAAAATCGCTCTTTCCCGCTAAACTAGGCACTTTACAAAAAAATGCTGTAAATAAAAGTTGTAGATCTTTTAATTTCCTATAAATTTTATTATATACGCTTTTGTCGTAAAATGTATACTAAGGCCGAAATCTTAAAAAAGTCAATTTTTCACACGTTTTCGTGAGAAAAATACAGAAAATCGCTAATTACCGCTAAAATAAGCGTTATACAAAAAAATGTTACAAATAAAAGTTGTAGGATTTTAAATTCTCTACAACTTTTATTATGTAAATGTGTGCCCTAAAATGCATATTAAAGCCGTAATCTTAAAAAAAACAATTTCATTACGTAAAAACACCCTCACCGAGAATTTTAGCCAACATGGCGCCTACCCTATCTTGTAGAGCATAAAAAAGTTAGTAAATCAGGCGATTTTTAAAAGAATCGTAGGACCAGTTTTTGAGAAAATCTCAAAAACGTGAAATATTACACGAATAAACTACTAATCCGGTTGACCGATTTTGATGAAAATGTTCGTGTTGGGTCCGGTAGTGGTATGTAACTTAAGTTTTAAGTTTGAAGTTCGTACGATGTTCCGTTCTTGAGATATTTTGTACACACACACACACACACACACACACACACACACACACACACACACACACACACACACACACAAACACAGACCAATCGCTAAAAACATGTTTTTTGGCACTGGAGAAGGAATTGCTTGAAATATAAGTTGTAGGTTTTTTTAGGTCGTAAAATGCATATTAGGACCACAATTGTCCATTATTAATGAATTTAACTCATATTTTGTTGAATTACTAAGTACTTTTGTTAATTCTCAAACAAAAGAAGTCTTGGGTTCAAATCCCATTCAGGCACGGCATATTTTCATACGTTATAAAAAATCATTTCATCCTTCACCGTCTGCATTAGTAGTAATTGCAGAACAATCGGACGTTAAACAAAAAAAAAAATTAACTTTAAATGTATTGCAAGGGGTGGGAACGAAATTTTTCTTTTCTGAAACGAGTGATGTTAAATCCGAGCTACGGTAAGTGCGAGACCGGTATATCGAGAAGCTGCCGTACTCATTTAGGTATAACGAGATGAGATTACCGAAATACTTACTTTTAAGTAACCAACTGGATTACTGCACTCACAAAATCATTAATTTAAATGACTACAATTTATTTCATAGCAACTTAAGTAATTTAATTAAAATATTCTAAAAGTAATGATATAACCCATTTCAGTTTAGTTTATTTAGTTTTTTGGTGCTTCTCCAAAACTGGTGCATGTTATGGTAGCTATGACTACATCGTATATTTATATTATAAGGCTCGTACTGGCTGGCCATGTAGCCTCAATGTTTTGTCTTTGTATTGTACTTATATGTGCTTAAACGTGTGCGTGTATGTGCGTTTTTGTCTGTTCCGGGCCATTTCCTACGTTCTATCGCTCTTTAATACAGTGTAGTGCTGTCGGTAGTAAACGCTCCCTGCTCTATTACACAGGCGTTGTCCTTTGTGTTATTCTAGTCTATTACCGATGTGTATTGTGTGTACAACATTGGGTGGTTGGTTTTTATCTTAATTGCATCTATTTCTAGCGGTTTTCCAACAGTGCGTATTTCTTTTTACTTACAAGTTACAAAAATTTATTGTCAGTTATTATTTTTCAATATGTTCAAAATGTTTAATAAAGCTCATTTTTCAACCCATACTAACTGGGTGTTGAAACCCTTAAGGCTTTCTTTTTTACTTCCTCTTGCCTATATGAATATATAGGAAGGAAAGTATTGTTTTCATGTCGATTTTAAGAAATTGAGTTTTCACCGAAACTACACGTTTTCAGACCCCCTGAACCCAAAAAAACATGTCTTTAGCGATTGGTCTGTCTGCGTGTCTGTGAGTGAGTGTGTGTGTGTGTGTGTGTGTGTGTGTGTGTGTGTGTGTGTGTGTGTGTGCGCGCGCGCGCGCGCGCGCGTGTGTGTGTGTGTGCGCGCGCGAGAGAGAGAGAGGGAGAGAGAGAGAAAGAGAGGGTGTAAGAGAGAGTTTGTGCGTGCGTGTGCAAGTGCGTTCGTGTGCGTGTGAGTGTGTGTACACGCGCGCGAGTGTGTGTGTGTGTGTGTGTGTGTGGGTGTGTGTGTGTGTGTGTGTGTATGTATGTATGTATATGTGTGTGAACAGAATATCTCAAGAACGGAACATCGTACGAACTTGAAACTTGAAACTTAAGTTACATACCACTACCGGACCCGACACGAATATTTTCTTTAAAATCGGTCAACCGGAAGTAGTAGTTTATTCGTGTAAATTTTCACTTTTTTGCAAGTTTCTCAAAAACTGGTCCTACGATTTTTTTGAAAAATCGCCTGGTGTACTAAATTTTTTATGTTCTACAAGATAAGGTACGCGTCATGTTTGCTGAAATTCTCGGTGAGGCTGTTTTCACGTAAAAAAATACTTTTTTTAAGATTACGGTTTTAATATGCATTTTAACGCAAAAGTTTATAAAACAAAAGTTGTAAAAAATTTAAAATTTTACAACTTTTATTTCAAACATTTTTTTTATGACGCTTAGTTTAGCGGTAAATAGCAATTTTCTGTTTTTTTCTCACGAAAACGTGTGAAAAATCGATTTTTTTAAGATTTCGCCCTTAGTATGCATTTTATGACAAAAGTATATATAATCAAATTTATAGAAAATTAAAAGATCTACAACTTTTATTTAAAGCATTTTTTTCTATAGAGTCTAGTTTAGCGTGAAAGAGTGATTTTCCGTATTTTTAAGGCAAACTGAGATCAATTTTCATTTTGCGTCTTTCATATATGATTAAAATTAGGTTATGTTTATTGAGGTTAGGTTTTTGTTTATTTATAATGTTTTATTACTAATGTCAGGTTTATTGTTAATTATTTGCATTGGCAAGAGAAAGTTGTGTGAGTGTTTCACACCAGATTTTGGTGTTTACAAGAATTTTCGATTTTACAACTAACCTTTAATTATTAGGCTGAAGAATTAAAACGATAAGTAAGCCTATTTAAGTATTATTGGTACTCTTCCATTATGTGAACACCACTCCTATTTCAGATTTCTTTCCGTTCGTTTATATGCCGAGCTATACGAGGGTCATCTCGTAAAGGCCGTTTTGTTGTAAAAAATTACTCAGAAAATATGTAAAAACAAAGCGGTACAGAATAAAATATGTAACTTACATTAATGCTCTACATTCGCAATATGAATTAAAACATTGTCATAGCGATTTGCCAGTTTCAATATACCCTCGTCATATTCTTGTGCCGCCAGTTCATTTAGCCACTGATTCACAGCATCTTTAAGTTCATCGGCACCTGCGAATTGCTTACCACCCAAAAATTCTTTCAATTTGCCAAACAAATGATAATCTGAAGGCGCTAAATCTGGACTGTACGGTGAGTGACTGAAAATTTCCCATCCAAATCTTCTCAGTAAATCGAGCGTCTTACCTATCACATGTGGACGTGCATTATCGTGCAAGAGTACGATGCCGTCGGTAAGCCGTCCACGGCGCCGATTTTGAATAGCACGTCGTAACTTGTGTAGAGTTTTGCAGTAATATTCTGCATTTACAGTCGTTCCGCGTGGCGTAAAGTCAATCAACAATATGCCAAATCGATCCCAAAAGATCGTGACTATCAATTTCTTTCCAAACGGCAGTGGTTTGATATTTATCGGTTTCATTGGTGACTGAAGATGACGCCATTCACATGACTACCTTTTTATTTCTGGCTTGTAATAAGAAATCCACGTTTCATTGCCGGTATTTATTGAATTAAGGAATTCATCACCATTTTCTCGGTAGCGCATCAGAAATTCCAACGCAGATCCCTTTGGATTTTTTTGAGACGTTCCGATAACATGTACGGCACCCAACCCGCACAAACCTTTCTGAAGCCAAAATGGTCACGCACAATGCGACCAATAACAGCTCTTGAAACATCAGGGAAACTAAAGGCCGATTCAGATATTGTCACGCAACAATTTTTTTTGGTTTCTTCATCGACCTTTTTCAACAAGTCCTTGTTGATTATTGAGGGCCTCTAAGTCCCTCAACGATCAGAAACATAGTAGTCTCCTTCTTTCAGTTTTTTTAAATTTTTCCTGAATTCTGACATTTCTAAGAAACAAATCTATTACTACGTTTATTATATTTTGCCGTCTTTATGCGTCTGCTAATTGGAACCATTTTACTTCGTGTGGCGCCCGCAAACATTATACAACTTTTCAACGGTGTGCTAGACGTTTTTCAACATGGTTTAAGCGATTGGTCTGTGTGTGTGTGTGTGTGTGTGTGTGTGTGTGTGTGTGTGCGTGCGCGTGCGTGCGTGCGTGCGTGCGTGCGTTCGTGCGTGCGTGCGTGCGTGCGTGCGTGTGTGTGTGTGTGTGTGCGTGCGTGTGTGTGTGTGTGTGTGTGTGTGTGTGTGTGTGTGTGTGTGTGTGTGTGTGTGTGTGAACAGAATATCTCAAGAACGGAACTTCGTACAAACTTTAAACTTGAAACTTAAGTTACATACCACTACCGGACCCAACACGAACATTTTCATCAAAATCGGTCAACCGGAAGTAATAGTTTATTCGTGTAATTTTTCACTTTTTGCGATTTTCTCAAAAACTGGTCCTACGATTTTTTTTAAAATGGCCTGATTTACTAAATTTTTTATGCTCTACAAGATAGGGTAAGCTCCATGTTTGCTGAAATTTTTGGTGAAGCTGTTTTTGCGTAAAGAAATTGTTTTTTTAAGGTTGCGGCTTTATTATGCATTTCAGCGCCAAAATGTATATAATAAAACTTGTAGAGAATTTAAAGTCCTACAACTTTTTTTTCAAAACTTTTTTTGGTATAACGCTTAGTTTAGCGGTAATTGGCGATTTTCTGTTTTTTCTCACGAAAACGTGTGAAAAATCGATTTTTAAAAGATTTCAGCCTTATTATGAATTTTACGACAAAAGTGTATATAATTAAATTTATAGAAAATTAAAAGATCTACAACTTTTTTTAATAGCATTTTTCTCTACATAGTTTAGTTTAGCGTGAAATAGTGATTTTCCCTATTTCTAAGCCAAACTGAGGTTGATTTTAATTTTGCGTCTTTCAGTCATGATTATAATAAAGTTATGTTTTTTGAGGTTAGTTATTTGTTTATTTCTAATGTTTTATTACTAATGTTAGGGTTATTGTTAATTATTTTCACTGGCAAGAGAAAGTTGTGTGAGTGTTTCACACCAGATTTTTTTAATTAGAAAATCATAGGGCCTATAAGTTTTCATTTCTATCGTGTAGTCATATGCTCAATGATTTTATTATTATCATTATTATTTTTATTATTATTATTAATTATTTTAAACTGTTTAACGCTGTCCTAAATCAGATGAAACGATAAAAATTAAGAAGAAAAAAAATCAGGTTATAATTTTTATTTTAGAAAATATAGAGAATGGATTATAAAAACCTTTGATGGAAAAATAACTTTACATGCCTGTGAAAGAATCCCTAAAAATACTATACGGATTAATTGTGTTATCAAGAATGTTGATTTTTTTTTTAATCAATTCATAAAGTTTTAAACGGAGAGTCGGTTTATAAATTGTCGTTGTCCTTTTGACATTTTCTAAAATGTTTAAAATACCACATACGCTTCAAATTCAATATTGTAAAATAACTGTTTTATCAGAGAGTTGATACATTCAATTTTTGAACAATACCGGTATGATCTTCATGAATAAAGTTGTTACTTGGAAAACGTTATTTATTCCGTTGTTTCGTTCAACTGGAAATTTCCAGTTAAATATCATCCCACGTACACGTGACGACTCGACATACATAAATGCTTTCTGGACTCTATCTGGATTTATTCTGCGGTTATAACATTCGGTCACGTGAAGGTTTTTCTTGATTACAAAAAATCCAGATTGTAAGCATTTCAAAATGTTACAGACATTCAATTATTTTGTGTAGCTATTAAAATTTTTATACCAATAAAAGGTCAATAATCCCAAACTTTTTCTTTTATTATTTTATGTTCGAAGACCCAGTCTGTTAAACTAACATGTATTATTTTTGAGAATTGTTAAAAAAAAGAATTGTAGCTACAGTATTCAGATGAACTAATGTCCCCTAGCCGTGGGAGTGAGAGAATGCATAACGCTCTCACTCGCACAAGCGATACGCGCCGTTCCAATAACATTGTTTTCAATTTTACTCATTGTTGTAAGCAAGCGTTTATGCATGCAGTAAACTAACAAGCAAGATAACGACTGTAGTATGTTTTCAGATTTGGATTATAACGGTAAAGACCTTTGAGCGCATGCGTAGTTATGCCACATATCTCCCTCTCACTCGCTCGGCTATGGGACATTAGTTCGTCTGATACCTATAATACAATTGCTTTTATTACTTTCTCTTGCCTGTATGAATATTATGTACTGAATTTCAGTCTACATCATCGGAAAGAAAGACCTTTGAGCGCATGCGTAGTTATGCCACATATCTCCCTCTCACTCGCTCGGCTATGGGACATTAGTTCGTCTGATACCTATAATACAATTGCTTTTATTACTTTCTCTTGCCTGTATGAATATTATGTACTGAATTTCAGTCTACATCATCGGAAAGAAAGAGAATTAGCGAGTCCATTAGTGAGAACTTCATACGTATTTATATATACAAAAATTATATATTTAAAATGTTTTTAAATACTACAAATGTCAAAATATAGTAGTACTTCTTAGAATACGCCATAATTTTTTATCCATTTATTTTAAAGTGAATTTCCAAAGCTGTTACGCCTAAATCTAAAAGTTTTTTGCTGGATAAAGCAAAAGTTTTTATAAAAATACTTTTTAACACTTACATCTATATGTAGTTAGTAAAGTAAACGGAAAAACTTCAAATATGAAAGTTTTCTCAGATGTCAGTAATGAAATATAGGTTTCAATTTTCACCAACTATTTTTCTCTGGTCGAATTGAAATATTATTAATACTCGATTTTGTCACTTTTATGTTGTTATAGGGTTTTATATTTTTATAGTATTTTATGGTTATCTTAAGTTCACCCGGTTGCTTCGTATTATTAATTATTATACTTAATTTATTGATACAACAATATTTTGTATACCTAAATAATAGTGTCCGATCTGCAATCGGAGTCATTCCTGGTCTCCGAGATTATGCTTAGAATAAACTAGTTTATTATTTTTCTAGTTTATTTGTACTAGAATAATTGGCTCTAAAACTAATGCTTAAATCTAAATTTATGTTTTCTCTTGCCCTATATGAATATATAAGAAAGGAAGTACCTATTTTTTTCATGTAGATTTTTGTAAATCGAGTTTTCACCGGAAATACACATTTTCAGGCCCCCTGAACCCCAAAAAACATGTTTTTAGCGATTAGTCTATTTGAGAACAAAATATCTTAAGAATGATTTAATGTACAAAGTTGTAACTTGGTAATTAAATGGTAATTTACCATTTCTCGACGGGTCAAAAGTAAGAGCACTAGACTAAATGTTAGCGAAGAATTTAAGTATCTCGCAGTAACCTTTACTTTGAAAAAAGGTCTACTATCGGAGCATAGTCACAATTATTATTGGAAGCTGCGTCGTGCGTTAAGTTTCAGAATTTGAAGCACAGATAGAATTTTTCATTATTGTTTTCTATTATTTTACCAAAATTTATCCATTTATTTATCCAATTATTGAACACCCGTAAATGATAAGTTGAGATTGATTATCAAAGAAATCCTTCATTTACATCTCTCCATACCCGATGGAATTTTCTATATCAGAAAAGGAGATGGTGGCTTAGGTTTCGCTAGCCCACGAAACATTCTTAACTCGGGTTTTGGAAGTTTAAACTTAAACTTATTTAATCTAATCATGCTTTTTTCCGAAATTATTTTCCTCCTTTAGCTGTTGAGAAATTAAAAACAGAACTGGAACCAGAAGATATTATCCGCCTCCCTTCGATTGAACATTTTTATAGATTGGAAGTGGAATATAAAAATCTTATGTGAAACACTCATACAACTTTCTCTTTCCAGTGTAAATATTGAACAATTAACCTAAAATTAGTAATAAAAACATTAAAAATAAACAAAAAACTAACCTCAAACAACATAACCTATCTACTTGGTAATTAAATGTTAATGTTAATCACGAGTAAAAAACGCAAAATAAAAATCAACCTCAGTTTGGCTTAAAAATACGGAAAATCACTCTAAACTAGGCTCTGTAGAGAAAATGCTATAAATAAAAGTTGAAGATCTTTTAATTTTCTATAAATTTGATTATACACACTTTTATCGTAAAATGCATACTAAGGCTGAAATGTTAAAAAAAATCGATTTTTTTACACGTGTTCGAGAGAAAAAAAAACAAAAAAATTGCTAATTACCGCTAAACTAAGCGTTATACAAAAAAATGATTGGAAAAAAATGTTGTAGGATTTTAAATTCTCTACAACTTTTATTGTATACATTTTTGCGCTCATCATCATAATATTTAAGTCGTAAACTTAAATAAACAATTTTTGTACTAGAAAACAATTTCTCCAAGAATTTCAGCTAGACATGGCGCCTACCCTATCTTGTAGAGCATAAAAAATGTAGTAAATGAGGTGATTTTAAAAAAAAATCATAGATGCCGTTTTTGAGAAAATCGCAAAAAAGTGAAAAATTACACTAATAAACTACTACTTCCGGCAAACTGATTTTGATGAAAATGTTCGTGTCGGGCCTTTTAGTAATACCTAACTCAAGTTTAAAGTTTCAACTTCGTACGACGTTCCGTTTTTGAGTCATTTTTTTCACACACACACGTACACACTTTCACATACAGACACACAGACCAATAACTAAAAACATATTTTTTGGGTTCAGGGGTCTGAAAACGTGTAGATCCCGTGAAAACTCAATTTCGAATAATCGATATGAAAACAATTCTTTCCTTTTTATATAATTATATAGGCAAGAGAAAGTAAAAATGAGGAATATAAACGGTTTAAGGCGTTTCCGGTGACGGGAAGAGGGGGATAATATTTCAAATCAAGAAAGAAAACTGGGAATTATTATATTTATGATGATGGTCTTCTCAAGGATTCTAAATTCATAAATCTCGTCAAAATTTGAACCAACACATTGAGGAGTAGGCTTGCTTGTGCCAAGAGTTCATGTGTGGCTGCTCGTGTAAGACATAACATTTAGAAAGTGGGCTGATACAAGTGAGTCTCTATCCAATATTTTAGGTTGTTGTGTTTCCAATAATGGCAAGATCATCTTCTACTAAGATCACATCTATAACTTACTAGTTCTTGAGCTTACTAGTTCTCGAGACAAGTGATGTTACTGTAAGATACGAACAAGAAACCTCATTGAAATGCAGCTGAAGAGAAGATAGAGAAGTATGGAAACATTTTGAAGGAAGTTAGTAGCATCTTTGCTTGCTCATTTACATGCAAAGAAGTCGTGGGACTTGTGTTCAATTCTAAAGGAGCCATTCCTGATTTTACGGAACATTTTCTGTAAACTCTTCATGGAGAGCACGGGGATGTTCTCGGAATTTATTCTGAGAGTCTATGAAAGACTTTATCTATGATATTTCTCAGATCACTTGAGTTGTAAAACATTAACTCATGGATATTATTATCAGCACTAAATATAGAACCAATAGTTGTTGAAGTATGTAGTACTACTTGTTAACTTTGTATATTAACTTAACCTAATTGTTCTTTTCAAAATTTAGTGTCACTTTTATTTTGTAAATAAATTTAAATAAATTGTTGGGAGTAGCTAAGAAAAGTCTCTTTGGTAAGAGAATAGCTGACCATTTTTTCCAAATTTAATTTTTACTTTCTCTTGCCTATATGAATACATAAATAAAGGAAAGTACCTACTTTTTTTCATGTAAATTTTTTGACATCGAGTTTTCACCGAATCTAGACGTTTTCAGACCCCGTAAACCCAAAAAACATATTTATAGCGATTGGCCTGTGTGTGTGTGTGTGTGTGTGTGTGTGTGTGTGTGTGTGTGTGTGTGTGTATGTGTGTATGTGTGTGTGTGTGTGCGCGCGCGCGCGTTTGTGTGTGTGAGAACGGAATATCTCAAGAACGAAACATTGCTCTAACTTGAAACGTAAGTTAGATACTACGAGAGGACTCGACACGGACATTTTCATCAAAATCGGTCAACCGGAAGTAGTACTATAGTATATATTAATACTACTAGAAAGTAGTTTATTCGTGTCTTTTTTTCACTTTTTTGCGATTTTCTCAAAAATGGCTCCTACGATTTTTTTTAAAAATCGCCTCATTTGCTACACTTTTTATGCTCTACTGGATAGGTTCCATGTCTGGTAAAGTTCTTGGGGAGGCTGTTTTCTCGTAGAAAAATGGTATTTTTAAGACTGCGGCTTTAACATGCGTTTTAGCGCAAAATTGTAAAATAAAAGTTGTAGAGAAATTTTTATTTTAACTTTTTCATTTCAACTTTTATTAATAATTTTAAAATTGTTATTAAAAATTTTAGAATTTTTATTTCAAATATTTCTTTGTATAACTCTTAGTTTAGCGGTAATTAGCGATTTTATGATCTTTTTTTTACGAAAATGAGTAAAAGAAATAGATTTTTTAAAGATTTTAGCTTTAGTATGCATTTTAGGACAAAAGTGTTTATAATCAAATTTATAGAAAATTAAATGATCTACAACTTATATTGATAGCATTTTTCTCTACAGAGCCTAGTTTAGCGTAAAGGAGTGATTTTCCGTATTTTTAAGCCAAACTGAGGTTGATTTTCATTTTGCGTCTTTCATTCATGATTAAAATTTGATTATGTTTATTGAGGTTATTTTTTGTTTATTTCTAATGATTTATTACGAATAAATTTTTTATATTGTTAATTATTTGCGTTGACAAGAGAAAGTCGTGTGAGTCTTTCACACCAGATTTTTTTTTTTTTTTGTTAAATACAGTCGGGCCCAAAGTGTAACATTAGGTTCCCGTATGGCTGGAAAATTTCTGCTCGATAAGTGTTCCAATCACAGGTATGACCTCAATTTTGAAATGGGTTTGGAACGGAACTCCCCTTCTAAATAAACAGTAATGGTTTGTTTGTTTACCATGGGGGTGTAGGCGCTTGGCCTACTTATGGACGGTGGATAAACAAGTGCTGGGTAGGCCCGATGGTAAGGGTGTCAACTTTCGCCTTCTCTCCACGCTTTTGCGTGCGATGAGAGGGCGACGGGGAAATAGTGTGCTGGCTTGTCTGCATTCGCCTCACAAGGGTGTTTTTTCATAATATGTAGTACTAACTCTGATCGATTTTTCGCCTGGGCCTAAAGCCGTGCAAGTATATTTCATACTACTGTCTCAACAGGTTCAACATGGAAAGAAAATCCAGAAAGAAGATTGTCCTCAGCTTCTAAATTAGTGAGCTAAAACTAGGTATCCATCTCTACGGGACCCGACACGAACATTTTCCGAAAGTAGTAGATAATTTGTGCAATTTTTCATATTTTTGCGATTTTCTCAAAAACTGGTCCTACGAGTTTTTTTTTAAAATGGCCTGGTTTATTCAATTTTTTATTTTCTACAAGATAGGGTAGGCGCCATGTTGGCTGAAATTCTCGGCGAGACGTTTTTCACGTAAAGAAATTGGTTTTTTTTAGATTGCGGCGTTAATATGCATTTTAGCGCATAAATGTATATAATTAAAGTTGTAAAAAATTTATAATTCTACAACTTTTATTTCAAACATTTTTTTGTGCAACGCTTAGTTTAGCGGTAACTAGCGATTTTCTTTTTTTTCTCAAGAAAACGTGTGAAAAATTGATTTTTTTAAGATTTTCGTCCTTATTATGCATTTCACGACAAAAGTGTGTGTAATTGAATTAGAGAAAATTATAAGATCTACAACTTTAATTCGTAGCATTTTTCTCTACAGAGGCTAGTTTAGCGTGAAAGAGTGATTTTCCGTATTTTTAAGGCAAACTGAGATCGATTTTCATTTTGCGTCTTTCATGTATGATTAAAATAAGGTATGATTAAATAATGTATGATTAAATAAGGTTATGTTTTTGAGGTTAATATTTTGTTTATTTCTAATGTTTTATTACTAATTTTAGGTTTATTGTTTATTATTTGAATTGGCAAGAGAAAGTTGTGTGAGTGTTTCACACCAGATTTTTATTCTCTGTAAGATAGGGTAAGCGCCATGTCTGCTGAAATTTTTATGAAAACTGTACTCTCGTAGTAAAAATTTTTTTTTTTTTTTGAGAGTGTGGCCTTAATATACATTTTAATGTTAAAGAATGCTGTTAATTAGGTCAATAGCCTAAACGCTGGTTTGAACTTCTAGAGGTTTTACTAAGTAATAACGAGAATTGATGTGGTTTATCATGCCTTCCTCACTAAGTACAAAAGTAGCCTATGCTTATCAGTATGCCAGGCCCTCCGAAAAGCATTTACTCTGCACCCTGTAAATGACACCTTCACTTCATTCACCACAGGGTCTGGCTGTATAATGAAATTCAGTACTTTCAGAGGAGAAAACTCTGACTAATGTCTTTTACACCTCTACCTTTTCTGTTCTTAAATGTTTCAGTCGTGTAATTGGCTGATCATGTGATAAGAAACAGAACTATTTTTTGTAGCCCTGGAACTAGCCGATCGAGTACAAATAATTTAACACTCCACCTGCCTGTTATGGGCGTAATTAAAGGATATAAATTTAATTTAAGTTGTAAAATATTAAAAACCTACAACTTTTAATTGAAATTTTTTTCTACAACGCTTAGTTTAGCGTCAATTAGTGATTTTCTGTATTTTTTCATCAAAATCGGTATTAAAATAGGATTTTTCAAATATTACGTTCCTAGTATGCATTTTTCGACAAAAGTATGTAGGTAATTAAAATTAAAATCTACAATTTTTATTTCAAGCACTTTCTTTTATAGAGTCGTTTAGCGTCAATAAATGATTTTCCGTATTTTTAAATCAAACAAAGGTTGATTTGCATTCTGCGTCATTCGCCCATGATTAAAATAAGGTTATATTTTTCATATTAAATTTTTTACTAATGATTAAACATATTTTTTACATGGTTATATTTTTCATCTTTTTACATTGGTAACAGAAAATCTGTGAGTTTTTCACCCCAGATTTTTACATTTGAATTTTTCTGAAAACGCCACCATTTTCTTTTATTTATAGACCTAATTCAAAAATTATTGAAATGAAAAAACTACACCCGGGTGAAGCTGAGACGGACAGCTAGTTTATAATAGTTAAACGAACCAGGGAAGAGGAGATCTGTTTCATTGGCTAATATGAAAACAACCCGATTTGGGTACAATGGTTCATAGAAAAAACTAATCTTATGTCAGATAAAACCATATCAAAACAAAAATTGTAGTATTTTGAATTACATATTTTTCTTAAACGTTTTTCCTTGACATACAATATTTAAATTTTGACCAAATCGGTGTAGCAGTTTTTGGTCTATGACAAAAAACGAAAATATACGCAAAGAATCCTTCCAAAATCACTTTTTTGGCTTCAGGAGGTTAAAAGTATGAACAATCAAATGAAATTCGAGCTCTGAATACGCACTCTGATATGTG